>JAMLFT010000303.1:0-47396 GCA_026544285.1 Pachyrhizus erosus
TTATATTTTTAATTAAATGTATACTTTTAAATTGCTATTTAATCATTCTTATAATTTAAATCATTTAAATTCTAAAATAATTAATTAATTTTAATAATATAAAATAAAATTATAACAAAGAAAATTTTAATATATGTGTATATATTATATGTATCTTTAATATTTCCTTTTTTTTCTTTTATTTCTTCTAGAGGACTTATTTGGGGAGGGGGGAATAACCCTAAAGTTGTTATTTAATATACTGGATATCTATTTTTTATTTTCTATTTTCTATATACACAATAGAATAATCGTAAACCATGTTTTATGTTAACTTTATTTTTATTATTGTTTTGTCTATATACCTTTTTGTAAAGGAATGTGAGCGTCTAATGAAAATGTCTTCAATTTGAGTTAAAAAGAAATGGAGAGGGCAAATAGTTAAGGTGAAAAAACTAGTTATTGGCACTAACAGAAGCAGCTGCTTTTTCTTTTCTTTTCTTTTGTTGGTAAATTTAGAATCCCTCTTTTGTACATTTCTCTTAGTTATACATCTCTCTAGATTAATGTATGTAAAAACTATGGTTTTTTTTTCTCTCTCTCTCAATTATAAAAGCTTTGAGACAATGGAGAAATTAATTACAAAGTCATAAAAATGAATTTGAACTTTGTCAATAAATTTTGTTTGAATTGATGGAATAGAATAGAATGGAAAGAATAAAGATCCATTTGCTTGATTTTAAAATATAAAGATAGAATATGATATATTCAGTTTTATTATGTAATTTTATTTTGTTTTTCTATCAGATTGAAATACAGAAAATGAAGGAGTTTTGTTAAGAAAATTTAACTACTGACATGCCACTAACTTTGAATTTGTTAATCTGTTGCGTTTAACAGAATGTTTATATTCTCTGCATTATATTTTTATTTATTTTGTTATTCTTTATAATGTGCACAATAAATATAACACGTTCGTCTTTTTTTCCACCTACTCTTTCTACCATTTCCATTTTACTTATTTTTAATAAATTGTTTAATCTGTTTTTAAGAAACAAAAATATAAAAGCTGATAATAAAAATACGTTTTTAAAAAACAAAATTATAAAAGCTAACAATAATAAAAATATAAACTTACTGGCTTCCTCCACTTATCGATGGATAATGGTATTCATGGCACAAGATTCAGCCAGCAGATCAATAGGATGGTTACCTATATAATGTAAGAATACAACATAACAGATGCACCAAATCAATCCCACCATGTAGTTGAATTAAGCGTTGCTTGATTTGAAAAAACTATTTATGATTCTAATTTTCATCACAAAAATATCACTATGATTTTACTGTTTTTTATACAAATCTTAGAAAGACAAAAATAAAATAAAAATAAGGTTATGTTTTAATTTATGATAAAATAAAAATAATATGAAAAACAAACAATTTTAATTATTCTGTTTCGTTTTGTTTCCAAATGATACAATAAAATGTTTGTTATGTCTTTTTATAAAATATTCAAATAATAGAATAATATTTTTAATTAATGTTTTTTCTTATTTGTTTTGTTTTTATTTTTAATAGTATTATTTTTTTTATCAGTTTATTGAATCCAAAGTTAATCGAAAGTGAGTCATATTTTCCTTAAAGAAATCAATGAAATCAGCCAAATAATATTTATTTTCAAAATTAAAGACAAAAAGATTCATATGTTTTATAAGTATTGTTGCTAGCTACTAGACATACAATTAACATTTTCTAACTTAATATTCTTACTAAAAACTCTTTCATTAGATTCTCTCCAATTCTCCCTACTGTCCTTCTATCCACTGTTCGCCCTGTCCGAAGTGATTTTTGATAACGGCATTTTAATTTTTTTTATTCTCCACCTCAACCTTCTCCGTCCTCTCTCCAACAATTTCATCATTTTCTTTGACCCTTTGTAACATACAAGTGCGAGGGCCATCTTTTGCAAACATTGCCTTTGTGGCGTTGTTGGGAGTTGAATGCCTATGCAAGTTTGAAGCTTAGCGACCCATGCTTGCAATCTCGCTTGTTGGAGCTCTTCGTAGTAAAGGAAAAAACTTCTATTAACTTGTTTGTTAAGGAAGATGGAACACTCGCAGAGGCATCAAAAAATCAACAAAATTGAGATATGAAACACAGACTAAAACAAATTGATGAATCAAAGAAGCTTAATTCGTGAATTCACGAGCTCGTTCTCAACAAATCTTGAACCAATATTATAACGAAACTCGAAAAGATTATAGAGTCGAGGAATGCATTTGCTTTCTTTGTTTACGCTTTAAATTATGCCTCTCGATCTACTCCATCTCGAATCCTTGTTTCCTGCTTTTGACCGTCCTTGATATTTTGATTTCCTTTTCATAGAGGTGACAGGGTTGAGAAGAAGAAGAGGAAGTCGCTGAAGAAAAAGGAGAAGGTGGATGTGGCAAGGAAGAAAGAAAAAAAAAAATTACTGCCATAAATCACTTTTGACGGCCACAAGCAATAGTAGAACTTGCAAGAAATTTAGAGTGAAATAACCTACAATGATAAAATTAATATAAAAATTTAGAATTATAATTCATGACAAACCATTTACTATTATAGCATTAATATAATATATAGAGTTTGTTGCTTATAAATTTAATATTTTCAAAATAATCTCCATGTTATAACTTATTGATGATGTAATATACGTGTATGTATCTTATATCACTTTATTTACTCGTATAATAGGATTATACATATACTTCTTATGTCACAAATAAATTATGATAAGAATAAATTTTTTAAAGAACAAAATAAAAAATAAATGACTAAAATTAAAATTAACTATATTAAAATCTTTATGTGTGTGTTAGATTGTATACTGCACATTAATTTGCACTGTTATTTAGAACCGTCTATTTTTGATGCAAACGATTTCTATACTTATTTTCTCCTCCACTTTTCTTACACAAATATTTGTTTATGAAAGAAATGCATTAAAAATATACTTATCTTATTTTATTATCTAAAAAGAGAATAATATATAAGGGAATAATTAAAAGTATTGTGTGAATATCATTGGCATTTTCCGTGGACGATTCTTTATGAAGTTTTAGCCGATTTTGGAGAGATATGTTTTTATTTATTTTCTTTGCCGAACCCGGTGCCTGGTACAATCAATCTATTAATTTTATTAGACGACTACTCTTCTACCATAAACAGTTATATGTATCCTATTAATTAAACTTAAGAGATTTTTTCTTAATATCGAGTCTCGAAGATCCGATTCTTTGCCTTTTTCTGAAAACATTATTCAAACGGAGATAAGAAAAAACAAGGAGCTTGGAAAAGTGTTGGAATTGGGAAAAACTCCTTGTATGGTTTATACCTTATACTGGCAATGACTAGTTCAAATATTTTTGAACACATCTAAATCGTTTCAAACCGTTAAATTGGCAATGAAAAATAAAATAAAATCTAATTGAACTATTATTTGAAAATATTGTAAATAAAAAAAACCATATTTCTATTTAGTTCAATTTAGTTGTTGTTTCTCATGTTTAAAATTGAACTAGACATTAAGCATGCTAAATTCATATTATTTTTTCTATTTTATTTAAAATTAGTTTGACTTGTGATTTATGATTTATGCTAAGTTGTTATCTATTATAAAATTTAATCCTTTGAACATTTTTTTTCAGATTTATTATGTATACGACTTTTTGTATAATAAATGTTATTCATTAAATGAAAACCACCCATTAAAATAACTCGTTTATCAGTTCAAGATTCATCCGTTGCTCTGAATAAAAATATTAAAAAAAAAACTGTTGAAAACAAAAATAAGGATTGTAAATTAAAAAAATAGAAAAATTGAAATAACCAATCTAATTCAAATTAGATGAATTAGATTGTTTTAGGAGTTTAATAGGCATGTGCTATTTAAATTTTTAAACTATCAATTAATTAATTAGAAATCATTCTTAGTAATTATTATAAAAATTAACAAACATATCATACATACTAATTTGTGATTAAACAAAAATGTAAAAAAAAATTATTCTATAAATATATATATATAATTTATTCTTATTTTAGATCGGATATTTTTGTCAAAAACAGTGTAAATCCACCCGCAAAATTAGATTATGATCAGGCTAATTTTTCATCTCAAAATAAGGTCTCGCCCTTACTCGGAAGGAGAGGGCAGCGTTATGAAGGGCCATTGACATTGTCGAAAGAATGTTTTGGGTCCTTTTTGGGGTCCACAGTAAATGGCTCCTTACTAAGAAGTAAAAGGCATCCTCTTCAGGGTTCATGAGAAATTATCGTATAAGGGATGTCACCCTTTTTCAATTAATCTTCACATATAATTTTAAAAATACGTCACAAATTTTATGACGTGTTTATAATCAAATTCTACGTTAAATGTAACAATAATTTAAAAAACGTGACATATGTCATGAAAAAAATTAATAAAATTACATGATCTCAAACATACAATAGTTTTTTTAATAAATATTTTATATATTGAATTTTATATTATCATTCAACTACATATTATCAAACTAATTAACATGTATAATAAATTATTTTTAAAATTATAGCACGATGTTTAATTAATTTACGGTGTAAAATATTTTACACCGACCCTCGTACCTCGTAGTATTTTCAGTGTAAGAAAGTGCCACATTGGGAAAATAATAACACGAGGGAAAGAAGTTCCTACACGAAAAATATCGCACTATCTTTGGAAGTTCATTTATTCACAGTAAAAGCACATTTTTATTATATGTATCACCCTATTGTCATCTTAATCCTCAAAGTCCACCAGTGACACAAAGTGTGTGATCAAGTAAGTAGTGATGGCACAGGATTCAGAGAAAATTTGTGAAGGTGCTTCCGAGTCTCCAACTACCCCAGTTGTAAGACAAGCACTAGAGAGTGACCCCAAAACCCAAAAAATCAAAGCCACAAGGCACCCTCGATGGACCAGACAAGAAACGCTTGTTCTCATAGAGTCAAAGAAAATGGTCGAAAATGGAGAACAAGTTTGCCGATTCAGATCAACATCAGGGTATGTTCAAACAGATCCAAAATGGGACATGGTGTCATCACTGTGTCAGCAGAGAGGGGTCAAGAGAGGGGCTGTTCAGTGCAGGAAAAGGTGGGGAAATCTTCTCACTGATTTCAGGAAGATCAAGAAGTGGGAATCGGGTATAAAGGATGAGAGTGAGTCGTTTTGGATCATGAGAAACGATGTGAGGAAGGAGAAGAAATTGCCAGGCTTCTTTGATTCGGTGGTCTACAATGTGTTGGATGGAGGGGTGTGCACCACTGTTGCATTTCCCTTGGCACTCGTTAAGATGGCACCTAAAATGGAGAATGGTGTTGCTGAGGGAGTGGTTCATCACGAACAATGTAAGGAGAATGAGGAGGAAGAGGAGGAGGAGGAGGAGGAAGATGAGGCAATTGTTGATAGTGAGAAAATGGGTTGGAGCACTGAGGAGGAAAATATGGAGACAAACATAACTGGAAATATGGTTAATGGTTTTCTCAAAACACCAACAGGTCTTAAGGAAAAAGGGGTCGCAGGGACTCTCAAAAGAACACCCAGATTCACACTGCCTACTCCAGGTATCAAGTTACGTTATTAAATTACAGCTATTTTGTTTGTGATGTTCAAAAATATTTTACTTCATTAGTAAATAGTAAATGTGAAGAGAATTACAATATGTTACTTGTTAAATTATTTTTTGCTCAAAATATAGATCATTTTAAAAATATAAATTCAAAAGAGGGGAAGGAAATTTTTATTAATGGGATTATGTTGACTTTTACTGCAATGGTAAAAAAAAAAAAACTCGGATTAAATCTGTGGTTTGATGTCTTTAATTTTCATGTGTTTCTCTTCTCCTAAGGCTATACAGATTATTTAACATATAACCTTTTCTTATTGATTAATTATTTTCTTGTTGCTTTAAATTAATAAGCAGAGAAGCAGCAGCAGCCATCTTGCCAAGGGAACTACGATCCTGGTAAATCAAATCAACTATCTTCTGCTGTGTACTTAGTGTTGGTCACTCTTGTCCATACCATATAGTCAAATATTTTAATCTGTTCAAATTGTTCAGTTTGACTTGTGGTGCAATTTTAATGTTTATAATAAAGTTTGGACTCCGTGTTTTTAAATCATTCCGTACTTTTTTCCCCCCCTTTCTACTTCTCCTTTTTCAAAGGGCTTTTTTTGCCCCGAAAAAGAACTCTTTATATGCCACCGTTGCTCTCAATTGGATCAACAAACATATAGCTAACTATAATTCATTAGTATTTCATTTGGCAATCCATTGCCGCATATATTGTACATTGTTAGGTTCATATGAAAATATTGTTTTAGTCATTCATATTATACATCCATGGTGATTCCTTGAACTCGTGTTTAATTGATTGACAAGAGATTCAAGAATACATAAAAATAAAATAAAATTGAGAAACCTCAAGTCGGATTTTCCACACATTCATATATTTAGTGAATCAAAATCATTAGATGAAGATATGACGACTCATATTTTATCCCAAGAAATCGGTTATAAAACACGCATTTGAGATTTGAGCCATCCAATCTTCTTCTAATGATTGCGATTCATGGATTGCGTGAAAAGTCGAGTGCACCAAATTTGATTCCAACATTATTAATCTTTTTTTTTTTACAATCTCAAGTAAAGTATTTTTGATTCAGGTTTTCCGAGGGAACCTATGTTCCAGGAGGGATACAAGAGAAAGCGGTTATCATCGGACAGTAGTGAGGACAGCACAAATTTCAACAATAATATCACCAAGCTACTAAGGAGGAATAGTGACATGCTAAAAGCCCATCTTGGTGCTCAGAACATAAATTACCAATTGGCCAGGGACCAGCAGAAGCAGCAAACTGATATTTTAGTTGCAGCGCTTGGCAAACTCACAGACGCTCTCACAAAAATTGCTGACAAGCTGTAAATGAATTCACATCAGAAGACATATGAAACATCCTTAAGGGCTTCAAACCTCGTATCTGCATATTATTGTCAATGGCACTAGATTTCATTATCTTCATTTTCCCCCCCTTTTAATTAGTACTTCTAAATTTTTTTACTGCATATTTGTTTGGGGAAAACTACTCTTAATATAATTTATTTTCATGAAGTTGATGCTTATTCTTTCAACTTTAGATGCAGCTTGCAATTCCTTTTTCCTTATTTCTACTAAGAATTAGAAAGTGTCCGGTTTTTCAACACCTCCGAGGCTCCGACCCGGTATGAAGAAGCATTACACAACTTCACCTGAAACCATTTTTTTTTTTCAAAACCTCCATTCTCCTTCGTTTGTATCCTGTACTATCTAGCGAATTGCGGTGCTATGCAACTCATCAAGCATGTTCATCAAAAGTTTAGTGTGTTTGGATATGTATTTATTAACTTAATTTTACAAAAATGAATTTTAATTAAAATTGAATTTAAACTAATACAGTTTATTTTATTTTAAAAACAAGTTCACAGTAAATTTAATATAAAATTATCATCTTAATGCAAAATATGGTTCCAGTCTCTATTAAGGAGGCTAGTATGACATTTCCATCAATAATAAAGACATTACTATTAGAAAGAGTATCAAAAAGTGTGATACTTGCATTTTTTCTTCAATCTATTAGTTAATTGCCTCACATCCCTGAAACCAGATGTTGTTGTTATTATTACAAAACATGCAATACAGGAACTAACTAGTATCGAGTAATAATCGTTGTAACTTCTGAACAACATATAAGGAGCTTGCCTCCATTCCGCCAACCCAATGGACCGGTAACTCACCAAGCTCCACACAAATTTATTACGTACCACTTCCCTCTATTTCCCCCAGAAAACATAGCCTCAATTCTCAGCATCTTCTACACTAAGAAGAAATATACATAATAGAATCATATGTGGATAATAATAGCATACAAAATCCGGAAATTGAAGGCCTTACAATTTACACTAAGAATCTCCTCTAATTATACAAAACTCACCTTTCAATCCCCACTAGATAGGAACAGCCTCGATAAGCCTAGCAAAGTAAAATTGAGTAGTGATTAAGCCTCTCTTCCTTATGGTCCAACCAACCTTTTGCAATGCTCTTTCGACATCTGCCTCGGCGTGAAGATATGCTCTGGTTGCCTTTGAAGGCCCTGGGAACAACTCTCCAACCCTCTTTAGGAGATCATAATAAAATGTCTTTGGGGCAAAACTCAGAATCAATCGGTTGTTGGCCAATGATGCAAGGTGTGCAATCATCCCATCCGCTTTATTTTGGGGATAATGAATCAAAACATCAAGGCAGACCACCGTGTCATACTTGCCATCCAAGCTCTCCAAATCATTCACTACAAACTTTGGCATCACAGGCCCAGATCCACCATCTTCACTGGTTTCAAGTTGTTCTTTGGCCTGCACAAAATACAAAGTCATTCTTTTACTTGGGGAATAGCGTATTACTGATAATGTCTTAAAAAATAACAATTACTACCATGTTATAAAATAAATAAATAAATCCAAGTGGAACACGCTAAAAGACAAGTCAAGTTAAGCTCAAACTCGGTGATTTCAACGGTTGACTAGCGTTGACTACGGTAGTAAATAAATGTTAAAAAAAAGAAAGGAAAAGCAACCTGTTTCTGAGCTTCGGCAACCATAGCGGCGGAGATATCACTGGCGAACACAACAGCGCCATCTTTAGCGAGAGGAATAGAGAGAGAACCGGTACCACAGCCAGCGTCGCAAACCGTAACGCCCTGAAGGGAGCCTTCGTCTTTCAACATGCTCAGCGTGTACTCCACGGTCTTGGAGTGTCCCAACCTAATGTCGCGCTGAACCCGGTTCACCTCGTCGGTGTCGCCGTAAATCTTTTTCCAGCGTTGGAACCCGGAGTTGTTGAAGTACTCCCTCACCACTTCCTTGTCGCCTCCCCCGACCTCCTCAGCCTGCATCTGCCGCCGCCGCTCCGGGTCCGTCAGGGACAGCACCGCCGCAAGCGTCGCCACGAACCCCCCGCTCACCACCGCGATCGTGGTCCCGTCGATGGCGCCGGAGACGTCGGCCGCGGTGGCCGTGGAGAGCGGCGGAATGGCGAATGCCAGCGAGAGCGGGAGTTTGTGCGGTTTGTGAGAGAATCGAGTGGAAATGGCGGTTCTATTTGGGTTGGGAACGAAGAGGGAAGACCACAAGGACGATGAGAAGGCCATTATGGTTTAGGGTTTTCGGGTTTTGTATGACGTTACCGGCCGGTGATAGCGTCGAGTATGAAGGACTCAAGAGTGAAGTAAGTGGTTGAAGTGTTATCCAGGATAAGATAGCATTCGAGTTTCCATGTCTTTCGCCGATTCTCCTGGGTCCCACTTCTCCATACCGGTTCTACTGTGCACGAAACTAGCCGAGTGCATCTTACGTCTAAAACTTTTTACCGTTGATTTAATAATGAAGTATACACAGGTTCAGATTAAAATTTAGCAAAATGGTACATCAGTATACCACCTGTGTCATGATCAATACATAACCTTTAAATAACTTTTGGTGATGTAACATAAATTGTTTTTTATTTTAATTTTTAAAGATTTATTTTTTTATAATTTTTAAATAGAGATTAAAATTAAAATATTTAAAAATTAAAATAAAAAATATTTAAGTTAATTGTAAGTTTATTTATATTAAAATAAAAAAATATGTAAACTCAACTTAAAAAATATTAATCATTGATTTAAAATTTTAAATACATTATTTGAATAATTTTATTTTAAAAAATAACTATTAATTTGATTTATCTTTATCTTAACAAAGCATAAATTTTTTTAGGTTGATAAAAGTTTTTAGATATTTTTTTACCTTAAAAGTTTCATACTATTATTATTTTTTAAGAAATAATAATTTTTTCAAATTTCTATTTAAGAGTTAATAATATAAAAAACTAATTATTTTTCTAAAGTAAACCAAAGTAAAAATATATTATATATTTATGTGAATATTTTTTGAAATAAAATATGTTTTCAAATTCTTATAAAATATAACTGTATTTGATTTTAGTTTTATTAATTCTAATTTTTTTTTATAACGGTCTTTACTATTATCAAATAATTATTAAATAATAATATAATATATATATTTTTCCTCACATATTTAGTTAGAATTCTATTTGAGATACTATTAAATATTAAATTTAGACACTTTTCTAAATAAGAATTTAAACTTTAATTTATTACGTTGTAAAGAATTAGTTGCTTCTATTATATTTAATAATCATGGATAAATAAAAGATGTATTTTAAAATAATTTTTATATGACATATTTAAAAACTAAAATTTAAAAAAATATTTTAGCGAGTTAATCACGGGCCCAAACCATACCTGAGATGGAACTGGGTTGGGTTAATAAAGTTGATACCCCGGCCCATTTAAATAGGTGGGTAGACTACACTGCATCTCTGGACCGGGGGGTATTCACTTCCTTACTTGCATTGCATCCACAGTTTCATTCATTTTCGGAGTCCCTTTGCCACAGCATACGTAACATTCGCAGCGGCACCTTTTTGCTTCAACCCGAACCCTTTCACAACACTCGCTGGTCAGGTTTGTCTCATTGCCTATCATAATTTCGAGATCTGTTGCTGCGTCGTCGTTGTTCTTCAAACAAACATTCAATTTTATTTTCTCTCTCTTGCTCAATTATTGTGTGAACGTTCTGAGCTAATCAGGACTCGATGGGAAAGGAGAGCCAAGTGTCTGCTATGGAAATCGATGCTCCGAAATCGACGAACTCCGATCAGATCGTTCCCAAATTTTCCATAAATGGTTTGTCTTCACCTTCACTGTGCGTTGCTGTTTCATTCTGCACTATTCCTTTTACCAACGAAATGGAAAATGTAGCATATAGCAGTGAAACTTTGGTGATCGGCGTAATTAATATTTTTGTTTTAAAAAAAATTATCAGTACTGCAGCTCTTGAAATCCGCGCAAATGCAGCATGGCCTGCGCCACGGAGATTACACTCGCTATAGGTATGTACTTGTATAGTTGCTAATATGATGTCAAAACAGTATTTATTTATTTATATTTAATTTCTGTCTGTAGATGTATTTTGTAAATTTTTATTCCTAAGAATGATTGATCTGGGAGACTCAATGTGCTAGTTCTATTACCGAACAGCTAAAAATGTTTGGGTATGTGTCGGTTTTGCTATCATTCCGAATGCTGTGAATAACAAATTTCCTTTGAAATTCTGTGCTCCTCGGTGCTGCATGGCCTTGAGACTTCTAGCATTATGGACTAGCCATTTAATTTGTGATTGTTTCGCTGCAACTTATGGAAACCAGTGATTCAAGCTGTTGCTTTAGCTAACATGTTGAAACATTATATCGATTTGTAATAGACGTAATTTTTTCCTCAATATTGTAGGAGGTATTGCACGGCTCGTTTGAGGAGGTTATATAAATCGTTGAAGTTTACCCATGGTCGTGGCAAATATGCAAAAAGGGCCATAACCGAGACTACTGTCACTGAAGTAAGGTATGCTTTACTTGCAGTATTTTTCTTTTCTGATATAAGTTTTGGCGCCTTTTTGTAGTTGACTTAGTTTGAAATTGTGTTATAGAAGGCAAGAATATTAAAAAAGATTGGCTCCAATTGGTTGTTACTTGTTAGGCTTTACTATCTTTGTTGCTATCAATTATTTCCTGGGGTTGTTGTTCTCTTGAACCACTTAGATATCTCTATTAGCATTTCTATAGCTAAGATTATGTGCAAGTTGTTACCTGAACCTTTATAAGAATTGAATTTATTATAAAACTGACAAGGAAACACCCAAACAGAAGTGATTGCCAAACCACCCTTGACCACTCTCCCCCACCATTCCATCACATTCACGCCTCATGCTACTGATTCCAGCATCATCGATTCCTTGCCCTACTTCCACGAGGCATGTTTGTTGGGATCTAGTATAACAGAAAATTTTCCACTTCCTTCCCTGTCACTTCCCATCTTACTCCTTTTCCTCATCTTCCTTTTGTGATAGGCCCATGAGTCAGCCCATCACAAATCCCTAAATACTTTGATGAAACCATCATTTAGACCTTGTTTTGTCTTTATTCCTCTTGCTTTTCTCAATGTTTTTCAATAATTTATTTAAACAAGGAAAATAAATATTTCATCTGTCTGGCAACTTTTTAAATTGTACGTTCATGTTTAACATTGGAAGTGTTATGGTTTCGAATCAGGTTTCTTCATCTAATTCTCTATACAGCAGAGAGAGCTTGGAGTCATGCCATGGAGAAAAGGCAGCTTCCAAATGGCCCAAATGCACGTCAACGTATATATTTGATTGGTAGGTTGCGGAAAGCAGTAAAATGGGCTACTTTGTTTTCACAATTGTGTGCGGTCAAGGCAGATTCTAGAACATCTTTGGAAGCTGAGGTGTGTCTTTTATTTCCCCATCTAACTATGGTTACTTTACTGCAGTATTTTATTTCACCTGGTACAGTTTTTTACAATCCACTGCTTCAATGAAGATCAACTAGCTAGCATTTCAAATGTCTATATTTCCTTTTATTTATGGAATCATACATTTACTTGTATGTATTTTCTTTTAAGATTTTTAACTGTTTGGTTGATCTACATAGTTAGTAAAGCTAGAAAAAAAGAAGATTTACATCAACACATGAGAGTTAAGAAGGCCAAAATGTTCTTGAAATTCTTTAACAGGGATAAATTTCAATTCATTTCATCCCCCAGTTACATTTCTGTTTCAATGTTGTCCTTAAAATTGCAGTTTAGCATCTCTTCTTTGCTATAATACTAAGTTTTTTTTCCCTTAAACAAATTGATCTTACTCATTCAGGGATGTGTTAGGAATTATGCTTAATAATATGATGTTGTAAGCAGAACATTAGATGTTATAAACTTTAAACAGTTGAATGAAATAAGCAAGAATGCAACATGTTATTGTAATGAATAAATAACTTATAGTAATGTTAAATTTGGAATCGATAAAAAATTTGATATCATAGGTTTTAGACGGATAAATTGGCTTCAAATTGGAAATTTCTGCCACTTGTTTCTAGGGATCGTCCACTAAATTAATTCTAATTTGGAAGTTTCAGAATGAATTTATAATTAAAAAAAGCTATATTGGAAACCATATTGAAACCTACTACAAATTTCAGGAAATAAAATATATTTTATCCATCAAGATATCTGTATTATAGTGGTTAGTTCCAATTTAATATGTAAATTTTATTCTGTTCTTGTTTGATAATTATTTATCAATTTATTAAAAAAATTTAGGAGAGATATGCTTTTTAAAATGTAAATGCTGGTTTTTAGCATTTTGTTTTTTAGTCTAAGGTGGATATCTATTTATCTTTTGTTGATGAAAAATAAACATCCTTTCTCTTTTGTTTTTCACTGAATTTTAGGCTTATGAATCCTATATGAAAGGGAGTTTGTTGTTTGAGCAAGATCAGAATTGGGATGTGGCTTTAAAGAACTTCAAAAGTGCTAGGTACATTGACTCTGCTTCCATGATTCATACATGTTGCCTTGAAAAGAATATGAAATAGATGCCCTTTTTGGTAAAAAAATATAAAAAAGGGAACAAGTTTATATTTGTTTGAATGAGATAATTCTGTGAATGATTCAACAATATATATTTTCTTATGGCAAACACCTATTTAGTTTGTGACTATGTGATACATCATACTAGCTTTTGGGATGCTTCTGTTTTTCTTGCTCAAGTTTTTAACCATGTCCTTATTTAATAGGGCTGTATATGAGGAATTAGGGAAATATGGAGATCTGGATAACCAAGTTTTGTGTCGTGAGCGAGTTGAGGAACTAGAGCCTAGTATCCGATACTGCCTTCACAAAATTGGTCAGTCAAATCTACAGGCCTCTGAACTTTTACAAATTGGTGATGTAGAAGGTCCTGCATTAGACCTTTTTAAAGCTAAATTAGAGGTTGGTATAAATTTCTCTTGTATATATAATTGGAAAAAAGGAAAACAAGTAATATAAAATGCATATATTTGCAAATCAATATATTCATATATTCTTATGAGGAAATGTTGCATTGAGATACGATAGACTTTTCATTTTCTTGTTTATTCAATGAGGGGACACAATCATGTTCACATCTTTTAAGTGTCAATAAATTTCTTGAATAATCTATGTTTTTTAAGTGTCGATAAATTTCTTGAATAATCTACCTTCACACTCAAGAACTCCTAAAGTCCTAATTTTTCAATTGGTTCCTTCCATTTCTCTAATAATATGGTTGGTCCTATACTACATATTAGTGATATTATTAAGTCCCTTTGCATCAGGGTCCATTCGTATAAAATTTTGTAGTTCCTCATTTGCATCATGCCTGCCTGTAACTGTTTGGTTGGAGGGAAATGAAGGGGCTCTAATCCCTCCCCACTTGTTTTTGTCTCTCCTCTAATATTGGAGGGTAGAGAATGATTTATAGTTTTTGGACTGTGTAGACTAAATTGTTCTGAGATTGTCTTTTACTTCTCATCTCCATTACTATTTATTATGGTATAGTAGTATATTATCCATATTTTTTCTTGCCTCCCCTTGCAAACCAAAAAAGGTCTACTTTCTCTTCCTTCCCCTCCCTTTCTTGTGAACGAAACCAAACAAGGTGACCTATCCTTCCCTTCCCTCCATTAGAATGCCTCTCTCTCCCTTCCCTTCTTTGAACCAAGCACACTGTAAATATATCGTGTCTAATCACTTTTTTCTATTATTTTACAATTAACCAGTTCTATTACTTGAATTAGGCAGGCTGCTTTTTTGAATTCATGCATGTACTTCCTATGATAAAAGTACCAAACTGCATAATGTTTGTTTCAGGCTGTCATGGCTGAGGCAAGATCTCAACAAGCTGCTTCCATGACAGAATTTCTCTGGCTTGGCCACAGATTTCCAATATCAAATGCCAAAACAAGGGTTTCCATTCTGAAAGGTTGGTAGCTTCCTTCCCTTACAATTTAACAGTCTAGTAAATTGGAAACAAAGTTATCTGTTGATTATTCTTAACAATAATCTTTTCATGTCTTAACCTCATCTTTGTCCCATCTCTTTTTCCACTAGGCAAAATGACATTTACTACCTTGCGTGAGATTCTTTTCTTTTTGTTGTGTTTTCTTTCATGCATGTGCTGTGATGAAGTTAATTATTTGCACTGTTGCCTACACTAGATGGCCTTTACTGTAATGAGTTAGAAGCTGGCCTTTTCCCAACGTGCATGCCAGTAATGTTTGAATTTGTTGCAATTCTTTTTTTCCAAGGCTTCATTTCACATTGCCAAAATTTATTGGAATAACAGTTGGATACAGTTTTTTCCTCTGTCCATGCTAAGTATATTTATCAATTCAAACACATCATATTTTGCCAAATATAGGGTGTCTTTGTGTGTGGAGCTGAGTGCATAAATTTTTTTTGAACATGAAATGCATTCTTTTCTATAATGAATCATGTAACATTTTTTTTTTTGGGTTTTTTAAAAATGTAATTGGTTTTTTGATTTAACATATGGTAGCTTTTCTTTTAGTCATAGGTCTAGGTCTATATCAAGTAATGCTTCTATTTGAAATTTATTCTCAGCTCAGGAGCTGGAGAAAGATATACATGGTCGCTTGGCAGACTCAATTCCAGCAGACAAAAGACTTGTTATTTTTGACAAAATCTTTTCTGCATATCATGAAGCCAGAGCCTATATTCGGGCTGATTTGGTATGGGAAATTACTTCTTGTTAACTATGAATTATTATTAAGATCTTTTTACTCATTAGTATTAATTTAATGTACAACAATTTACTGTACATTTTAGGCCACTACAGGAAGTACAGAAAGTGTGAAAGATGATTTGAATGGTCTTGATAAGGCTGTCAGTGCTGTCCTAGGAGAAAGAACCATTGAGCGCAACCTCTTGTTGGTTAAGGTTGCAAAAAGCAAACTTGCAAAGCGTCATGATGATAAAAATGAAAAAGTCACCAAACCTGAAGAGCTTGTTCGTTTATATGATCTCTTGCTACAGGTGGATATCCAATTTTTTGTGAGCTTGCATTAATTGAACAAATATTTCTTTGCATAAAGACCTTCCAGGCTGCTGCATTTTTATTCGTGTTATGCTCCTCAAATTCAAATGACAATGCTGATATGGATCACACATTTGGCAGAACACAGCTGATCTATCCGATTTAGTCAGTTCCAGAAGGGATAAAAAGCCAGAAGAAGTTAGCTTTGCTGAAGTATGTTCATGCAAAAGTTTGGCTTTTCGAGCTCAAAGGTTTGCTTCTTGGAGCAAATATTTTCTTACCGTTCTTAGAAATTTAGTTAATTGCTTCCTAAATACACACATACGCATGCTATTTTTCAGTTCTTTCTGAAAGCTGAGTTTCAAAATATACTTAAAAAAGTATGTACGAAATACACTTGTGGGATTTTGCAAAAGAAAGTTCATCAGGACACACTAATTACTGTTCACCCAAAAATGATTGGTCTCATTTTTTTTAATATTACATTGGGAACTCTTTTGGGAGATCTGTGGAGCCAAGTTCATTTTTCAACAATTAAGGGTGACCCAATATTAGATATAGGATAGTCTTTGATACCGTCTTAAGAAGTGAATTGTGCCTCACTCAATCTCAACAGCTAGCTCAAAATAGGAAGATTGCTTAAGTTTTATAATGAGTATTCTGGTCGCATTCCTATCCAATATCAATGTGGGACATCTTGCCTCCTCCCTCATTGTAGATTGGACATTTGGAGTGTGAAGTTTGTAAGACTAAACATCTATGGATAGTCCAACGTTAAGACTGGATAGGCTCTAATGCCATATTAAAAACTGACCATGGCTAAGACCCTGTTTGAATGAGCTTCTTTATAAGCACTTATAGGAAAAAAAAAACCAGAAGGAAAAATGAATAAGCTTTTTAGTTTTCCCAAAGGGTAAAATTAGCTTATCCATAAATCATATAGCTTCTTTGAAAAACTGATTTTAACTTATGCATAAGCTAATTTTAACTTATGAAAGAGGCTTATTTTATTTTTCCTTCATATTTTTCCTCTCCTTATAAGTGCTGATGGAGAAACAAATCCAGACAGGGTCTAATTAATTCTCAATGGCTAGCTCAAGGGACGAGGGTTTTGCTCACACTTTATAAGTTTTATTTTGGCCATATTTGTACTTGATGTGGGATCTTAACAATCCCTTCACCTTTACAAATGTACTCTTTAATGATAACTTATCTTCTTAATGCTTTAACTATCTTGATCAATCATCCCATTGGCAAGATTAGGCTTTCCCCCCTCCTTTGAGGGCCCTAGGGAGGGGGGCTGAGTGGCAGACTGATATTAAGGCATATGATTAGTAAGCTGCCAGTACTGCCAAATCTGTGTCTGGTTTAGATGATGTGTAAATATATGCTGTTTCTATCTCAACTAAGAGGTACATATTGAAATGTGGTTACGACTTACATGCAGGTGCTTTTATGTTGCAAAGTCATACAGTGTGGCTGGAAAGAGGGCTGAAGCATATGCATTGTACTGTCGTGCTCGCAATTTGGCAGATGATGCCTTAAAGAAGTTTCAAATGTTGGATGGTGATAATAAGGTAATTTTAATCATTTGCCATTTAGGATCAGATTCGGGGACTGTGGACACCTCACTGATGAATGCTGGCATTTATTATTTGCATTGCAATATCTTTTCAAATGATAATTTTGATCTAGTTGGGCACTAAAATTTGCTGTCTCATATTCCGTTCTAACTTTCATAACTTATAAACACTCGGTAGACCCTGAAGTTGAGTGTGAAATCAAATGTTATTAATAGGGAAAGAATTAATCAAGGAAATGTAGGTATTTTGTATAATGATCTCTGACTAGGCATATATCCAAAGATGACAATCCATTGGGCAACAGGAAGAATAAAGCAAAGGCCTTTTGTATAATGATCTCTGACCAGGAATAGATTGAAGGATAATCCATCATGCTTGCGGTTTGCTTAGACAGATCACAATCTCATAAAGACAATCTTTGAATCTGTGCTGGGTCAGAGGAGTTAATTGTAAAGTGACCTTTGTTTAATTGAATTAATTCCTTTCTGTTAACAAGTGATTTCACACAACTTCAGGATCTAGTCAGTGTTTTCATGCTATGGAAGTTAATTCCTTCACTATGTTTCTTGTAATGTGTCCTAAATTCAGAACATGCTTTGTATGTTGCAATTTATGACGGGAACCTAGTGGGTTAATGGTAGTTGATTTAGATTCATGTTTTAGAATTTGGATTCTCTAAAGAACATTTTTCAGGGAAAAGTGTAGAGTTATACTTGATTGAAAAATCAACTGTTGAGATTGTAATAAAATACATATACATATATACATTATGAACTATTTTTTAAGGTTATTATGAAGTTATTAGCATCCACTCTGATGATTTTTCCAATCAACAGTTATAATTCTGCACCTTTTTCTCTACACTACACCCCTCACCTTAAAGGGTCTAAATCTCACTTCAACATTCATATGAATAATACTCAAGTCCCACATTTGAATTGATTGGTTTTGTATTTTCTTTAACTTTTTTCCTTGTTTTTTCGGTTTCAGACTACGATGAAAGAGTTGGAGGACTTGTGCAATGAGTGCCGATCAAACAGTTGTATAGAGCATGCGTTGGGAATCATGGAGGAGAAGAAGACTCAAGAGAATCTATCTGAAAGGGTCTCCAATATATCGTTGACTGGAACTGAGCGGGTACATAAGTTTCTACTTCTCATACAAAAACCATTTGTTTTTTTGTTTTTTTGGTTCATGCTTTATCATATGGGAAGGTTTTCACCCTATTGAATTTGTAACATCTCAGGAGTTAATAGTATTTGCACGAGCATTTATTGATATATTCTGACATTTATTCCTGTTACAGTTGGAGAAATTCCTTCTTGAGAAACTTCATGTTTATGAGTCTGCTGTGGGTGATTCAAATGTGAAGTGTACACCACGCATTGCAGGCTTCCCCCCAGCTTTCCAGGCAATTTCCCGTAATCCTATTGTGCTGGATCTGGCTTATAACATGATTGAATTCCCATCAATTGAGAATAGGATGAAGAAGGATAGAAAAGCCAAGGGCGGTTTTATGAGTAGAATATTTGGATGAGTATATTTGATTGGGTTTTTGGTTCTTCAAATTGAATAACTAATGAAAACTGATTTGGTGGTTTCTTTTGTTGAATATTGTTGTGAATTTTGAGATGTTATGTACAAATTTTGAGAGGTCTAGATATTTGTGCAATTTACAGTAGGGAGATTGTATGCTGTCACTATTTTTATTTTGTCGTAGGACTTGAAATAAGTAGGGCAGGCGGTTATTATAACACTTTTTGAGAAATACAAACATAAGAGACCATGAGTTGCCTTTTATATATTCAGCACCACCGGTATGTGGCGACGGATCTTCTAGAATTGTATGTATAGCTGACGAGGGGATAGCACGAGGTTCAAGATGCCAGTATCTTAAATCCTTCAACTAAGCTAGAGAATGGTTAGAAAAACTGAGTTCCTGTCACAATCTGTACAACAAAAGGTTGTTGACTGCGAGAAAAGACAGTTATATATAACTTCTAGTTAGGCCACTTGGGTACCATTTTATAAGAAATCTGAAAGTACTCACCGATTCCACAACATTGGTATTTTTCATAATCCCCCACGTACGCTCCCATGGGCTACTATTACTGTATGCCATGTAATAATGGCCTCGTTGTGCCGTGCACGTACCATGACCAAACCAAAGAATTGCGACGAGTACAGGTTGGGACCATAGTTTTCAACAGAATTGCGACATGCACGTATTTTGATCCTAATCCATCCAGGTTGATTTTACGTTTGCCTGCTGAAACATTCGCACACGCTACATGTAGGTCTTGTACCCATCGTCTCCATATATCATAATCAATAACGGTTCCGTCTGGCCTGTTTCAAGCAAAGCCTATTATATTCAACTCTAGTTGGAGTACTTCGAATTTCTGCCGAGTACGAGTTTTTGCTTTTATTGTGAACATATGAAAATACATGTTTAGGGCTAAAATGTCATTTTGCTTCAATAAAATAGATCCGTAGTGAACAAGGTGTTGCATCATTAGTGAATTAATACATAGACTATTTTAACCATTTTACATTAATAAAAAATTGAAGAAAAACAAATTGCAATTTTCTTCTTTTTCTTTTCTTACGCCTACCTTCCCCCGCTTCCTAGATTTTATTGTTAATGTTGATTAGTGAAATATAAGTATTGCTAATTTTTTAAGAAAACTAAAAATTAGTTTTAATTGAATAACTAATTAAATAGAAAAAATATTAACTTAAGTTGATATAGAAACTTATAAAACATGTTACAAAATATAAAAGAAATATGTGAAGGACATGTTTACAAAATATATATCTTTAAACATAAAGACTCAAATATATAATATTATCTTTTTGGTTTACTTCAAATATATAATATAAAAATGAACAATACTTTTCTCTCTCAGTCAAACTTTTTTTTATCCCAGAATAGGCAAACGGAAGGGATTTTTTTATTGTTATTTCTTTCCGCATCGCATGAATCTCACCCTATACTTTTTGTACACTTCAAATTAGGTGATTCAGAATGTAAAATTTTCATTTTTGATTAACTATTTCTTAATAAAAATGGGACACTCCTTGTATATTTCGGGTTAGGTAATTTAAAATATAAAACCTTTATTCCAGATTAACCTTTCCATAATGAAAATGGGTGTAGGATGGGATTTATGGAGTGTAGGAAAAACATAATGCAACCATTCCTCATTCACTTGCCCAAAAATGTTTAAGAGAAAAAAAGAACATAATACATTCAAGGAAAATAACTAATATGAAATAATCATAAACATTTAAAAACTCCAGCACAGCTTCTAGTTGTACAGTATGAAAGTGGTCCCGTCTACTAAAGAGGGAATGAAGCATGTTCCACTTACTCGCATTTACCCGTTGTTCTGTTGAAAAAATAAACTTGACCACAGTTTGAACTTGTGGTTTTAGTTAAATTTTATATTGAAGATTTAATCTAATATAATTTATTTATTATCATTTTATATACTTTCAATTTTTTAGTTATAAATTTATTTATCAAGTCTTTATAATAAAAAATTAATGTTTCATTCTTAAATAATATGGTTAATACATTTATCTTACAATATATTTCATCTTAAATAAAATTGAAAGAATTTTAATTTTGAATTTCTTTTAGTTATGACAATAGTCGCATACATTGTCAATAGCAGTGTATAAAAATGCTTATGTTTGAAAAAAAATATATAAATGTTTGATATAGTTTAATATTTGTAACAAAATACCATTTTTTTCAATAAAGAGAATACTATTTTTTTTTATTGATACTTCTTTTTCATTCTATAAATAAATCAAGACCATTGATCTTATAATGCTTGCCAAAACTAATTTCTTTTTTTAATAGTAATACAATATCTTTTTTCTATTTATCCTCATCCAAAGTTTAAAATTTGTAAGACAGAAATATAAACCAAGCATGGTTGCATAATTTCAAAACTATTCAAATGAATTCTCAATAGAATAATTAGATTAATCGAATAATATATAAAGTAATTAGTATGAAACGCATCTTCAGCTAAATGTGTAATTTCATAATTGACATTTTCATTAAAATATCCTTTTTTTAATAAAATTTTGACTCCATCTCTTTCAAAATTGTTTGTGTGGAACATAAAAAAATAGTCTAGGATTTAATAATACACAAAAAAAAAATATTTCAATAAATATTATTACCTAATATTTTAAATTAATAAATAAATATTTTTAAGAGTATAATTTTATTTTTTTGGAAACCTTCGTCATTCGAGGACCATAGACATTACTATATCTCATTTGCCTGATCATGTTTGCGGCGGCATGACAGTGAGTATTAAATTATTAATTAACTGAAGTCATGAAAAATCTTTGCAATTTTACATTGATAACTGTTCGAGATTATGATCTTAATTATGGCTTAGTGTGTGATACTACTGACTCACCCCGACACACCTAGTTTGACATTTTTCTTTTTCTTTTATATCTATCATAAATATTTGAGGAATTTGTGCTTTCTATATCTGTAGTTTTCATCCACTTCAACTGAGTTTGATTAATTATTGCTGTGAACATTATAATATGGCCTAAACAAGTGAGGTACTAAAATAGAGTAAATAAGTATAAAGGAGCTGTAAAAAAAAAGTATCAGTTATTATAGTCGACACTGTTGATGTAATCTCGTAATAATATTGCTAAGCGAATAATCAAAGTCTACGTATTTCTTTTTTTCTTGAGTAAAAAATTTAATATTAATGATAGAAAATTAAGGAAAAACATTAATTAAAAGTAAAAAATAATATAAAACATTACAAAGAATTCTTTGACTTAATTAAAATTATTTAAAATATTTTTAAATTCTAACCATAAAACATAAAATATAACAAATATATTATAGAGTTACAAAGTATAATATCCATATTCTCACTTGTATCTACAAATATTTGTGAATGTTTTATTCTGCATGCTATCCTCGTATATGATTTTGCAAAATTTAAACGTGTATTTAGGTATTGTAAGGTTATAGAGGCTATAAGAGTAAGCATCGATCTTCCAGCAGTTGATAAATTTGTAGAGAATATTTACAGTGTAAGGTTAATGAATGTAGCATTAAAGATTAAAGCTATTATGAAAGTTGAAAGCAACCGATTTTGAAACCGGTGGATGCATGCACATGCAGCTTTGCCATGAGTGAGAGTGAGGGGTGTCTCCTCTGCCCCGGGCAGGTCATAACGCCAGCGTCGTTTTGAAACACGCCAATGCCAAACATAAAAAAGACACGTCGTTTTGAGCGAACGACAGACATGAAATATCGCAAACACTCTTAACCGTCTTCCTTCCTTCATTCTTTCCTTCCAACCTCCCTCCAAACGCGCTCCAAATATATTAATATTAATATAATAAGTAATCATTATTCATTTTTCACTCTCCCTTTCTCTTTCTCTTTCTCTTTCTCTTTCTCTTTTCCTTTTCTTTCTCTGGAATCTACCGTTATAGCGATTCCTTTCTCCGCGAAACACAAGAGGACGAAGACGAAGATTTCTGGAAAATGCGTTTCACGAATCTCGATGATACTCCAATGTTCCGCCAACAGGTTCTATTCCTATTCTTCCGTTTCGGTGGCGTCTTCGTTTGAATTTTAAATTGAATGATTGTGTTCGAACGGTGTGGTTTATTCTCTCGTTCTGCATCTCGCGATTTATGTTAACTATTTGTTTTTATGTTTAAATTGATGAAGACATCTTGTATTGATTGTAGAAAGTGTTGAGAACGTGTTTTGTGGTTGGTAGAGTAATAATAGGTTGGTAAAATGATATATCGTGTGAATGGTTGTGGATGCAGCTCCAGTGTTTGGAGGAAAATGCAGAATCGTTGCGCGTGAAATGCTGCAAGTTCTACAAAGGATGTCGAAAGTACTCGTGAGTTTTCTCTGCGTTCATCCCATTGTTAATTTGAATTTAGTTGCTTAGGTCATGTTGCGATAAACTTCTCAATAAACACTTATAGACAAAGAAAATAACAAAGTAAAATAAATTGAGCTTCTCTCGTTAGCTAAAATTAACTTATGGACTTGATTTTTATAGAAGTTCATCTTATCTAAATTCTCTAAAACTGAGTTACATAAGTTGATTTTAACTTATGGAACAGTTCAATACATTTTACCTTGTTATTTTTTTCTTTTACGAGTACTTGAGAAAAAATTTATTATCCAAACAGCACTTTAGATGTATAGGTTTGTTCTCTGAATATCTTTGGAATAAAGTTTAGAAGTACGTGAAGTTTTAAGCACAACTAGATCGTCATTATACTCCTAATTGATTAGGAATGTACCTCAATAAATTTAAGAATTAAAAAATAAATTAAGAAAATGCAAACTCCCCTCATTTGCTCTTACGCTTGATAAGCTTCCTTTAACTCATTTCACCTAAGAATAAAAATTAAAAAAAAAACTCATTCCACCTCTGGGAGCTACTTGTTGAAACTTGAGACCCACAAGGGCTCATGATAGCAAAGGAGATACTTACATCCCTCTTTTACCGGATTTCCTTGATCTTAAGTGCTCTCGGCCACTAAACAGTTTAAAATAATTTAGAAAGGGCATTGATGTTCAAGTGATGCTTCAGTCTTTTATTGAATGCATGCTGTTATCCAACCCACACTATAATTCTTGTGTCTTGGGTTGGGTTGATGTTGTGACAAGTGATGACAGCTAATTAACAAATGTGCCAAGAGTGAAATATTCCCTCAATTGAGATTCTTCTTATATTATCTATCCATCCCCAAAAGTATTCAAACAACCAAGTAGGTAAAAACTCGCTCTTGTACTAATTATGGTTTCACCAAGATATATGAAAACATATGTAAAGAATTTTGAAGCATAATATAACCTTAGAAGGTTTTCAAGTTTTGGATGTACGAGTAAAAATATGCTTGAACAGGGTGGGTGCACAAGGTCTTGAGTTCCCTAATTGTATCAGAAAATAGAGTAGGAACTGGGAGAAAGTTAATGACTAATGATTTTCTTGCTTTGTGTGAAATGTGTTAGATTCTTTAATAAAAGAAAAAAATTCGTAAGATACTATCTACATGTATTGCAAATGCCATAACAATTTGTATCATGATAGTAGATCTAATTAAGGAATACTTTTGACCACTATGGCTAACTGTATAGCCACAGCTTTTGCATTCCTAAAAATTCTTATTGCCAGGTTTTTTAACATTTTTTTTAGGGAAGGGCTTGGAGAGGCATATGATGGGGACATCGCATTTGCAAGTGCCATAGAAAATTTTGGAGGAGGGCACAATGATCCTCATTTTGTTGCTTTGGGAGGTAAGCCTTATGGGTCTTTCACCCTTTCCCTCCAACTTGCCATGCCTCATAGAACTAAATGAATTTATTTGTGAATTGTGATATGCTTAATGAGAAGAAATAACTAGAAATATGCTTATTTGAAGATTACTTGGGTTATACAAGACCTAAACTGACATGAAAATTAGGTTGAATATTACAAGTCATGCAGCCAGAGGTATATTCTATTGCTGTGCATGATATTTATAACTTCCAAGCCAGTAAATGAGCTTCCAGAATCCCTTAAGAAATATGGTTGAAGTTGCTTCAGTATTCTAAAGCATGTTTTGTTTATTTACTCTTTGCCCGTGCTATTTTTAACCCATGTACTTCCTATTATTACACGTAATATGGAATCAAGTCTCATTAAATGAAATTTTACCTTTGCTATTGATTTGATAAATTTTGTTTGGTATTCCCAGGACCTGTTATGGCCAAATTTACTATAGCGTTGAGAGAAATCAGTACATACAAGGAACTACTCCGGTCACAAGTAATGATTTATCTAATGTTATTTTTGTCTTTCTTGTCATTTAGCAGTGTATTGATTTGTAAAGGGTAGGTTTTTATATTTTTGCTGGAAACAACGCTCTAAGACCTCCTATTTGGAATGTTTATTCCAGAAGAGGGCGTGTGTAATGAATGGCATTTATTCCTTGCAGTATTTAATTAAGGATCAGTTTTAGTGGGCAGTTATACTTTGTAGTGAATGGCAGTTATTGCATATATATGACAGCTTAACAGCTATGCTTTGTAGTGTTTTAATTTAGGATTAGTGTGCAAGTGGACAGTTGGTGAGTATATTGAGATGCTTGAATTTCATTCTGACCATGTTGATAAGATGTTAGAAGAACAATATTTAGGGTATTTTTTGGGTGGTTTATGATCTAACCTCAGGTATAGAGTTCATACATTCAAGCCTAAATTCTGTTAGCAAGCAAAGCAGTTAGCAAGAAATTTGGAGGCAGAGGAAGTTGGATTAACAGCAGGTGTTTGGGGAACAAGTTGGGGTTCAAAAAATAGTTTCTTAGGGGCTGTAACTAAACCAGAGAAATGAGGCATTGGAGCATATTGATGACATTGGAGTTTTGTAAATACTACTGGGAGGAAAATTTGAGTTGGAGTGCCGAGCAAAATCGGAGTGCAGAGAGAACAAGTATGTCTAATTTTTCATAAAATTGAGGGGCATATCAATTTTTGACATCGGTAGGAGAAATAACAGATGGACAAAATCAGAATGCAGGAGGATAAAATAGAGGATTAAGGCATTTAACTTGTCAAGAGTTAATGGAAAAAAAATCTAGGTTACTGGTTTAAAATGTATGGAGAAATTTCATCTGTTGTATCAATGTTCGGGAAAAAAAATGAGATTAATTATTTCCGGAGAAGATGAGGTAGATGAGCAAAATGAAGTGGAGAATATAGAATGTTATTGTATTGTTTTCCTCTGCTGATATTATTTCCCCCCAAATGCATCCACTTCAAAAAAACAGAAGGGCTTTTTTATGGTGTGGTATTTGTAAGTTTTTAAACAAAAAGAATATCTCTGTAGGAGATGCAAGTCTCTGGGAGAGCAATATCATTGCTGCAGTGTGTAGTCCATGTGTTTTTTTGTGCTTCAATAAATATTTCAACTTGTTCCTAGTGTTCTATCAATTTTGCTGACTGCTTATTCTTGTTCTAGTATAGGGATGCCCTTTTGTATAATTTCAAGCATGCGCCTGTTAGCTGTACATATTCCCCATTGTAGAATAACAAATTTACGGTACTCAGGTGCATTTACAAACCGTAAGTAAAACGAGATAATAGTTGATAGTGCCTGTTATGCACCCAGATCCTATGGCATTTTTGTTCACAGCCTGTAATAAATTTTGACCTATGATAATAAGATAAACACTTGACGACCAGTGAAACTTGTGTCTCCAGTATTTTACTATTAAAACTTGACCTTCTATTGCAAGTATAACTTGTCACTTTATGATGATTAGAATATTTTTCCCGATTAAATTAGAGGCATCATTCTAATTGATATTTTCTATACTGACTTAATTAATATTGCTTCTTAGGTAGAGCACATTTTCGATGACCGGTTAATACCCATTGTCAATGTTGACATCAATGAAGTCAAGGTATACTGAGTAGTAATTTTTTTTTTAATGTTCATACGCTTAATGTTGATTATTATAATTAAACCAATGGAATGGAACAGTAAGATGTAATACTTAAAGATATGGCTTAGCTCAAGTAGTTTCTCTAGCAGATCTATATAAGTTGTAAAGCAGTATGATGTTGCCTTTCCTCTCTAAAGTTATGTACAGCTCTTAGTCTGTTACAAGACTTCAATTGTATTTCACACTTGATAACTTTAAACTAATTTGTGAAGCTAGGAAGGTACTCCTTAAATAATCAATAAAATTAGGAGCATGTACTTATGGAGAAGAGTATACAAAGTAATTTAACTCATTCTCCAAAAGTATAGATCACTAGATGAGGTAATACATAAAGAGCATGTGCAACCCTACACAAAATTTCCTATTTGTAGCTTGATTACAATCAATTATTGGATTTATCAAGTGTGTAATTGGCGGTCATCTTTGCTTTGGGTGCAAATGTCTCATCATAATCTAATCTATATTCTTGTTTGTTGCCCAAAGCGACAAGTTGGGCCTTGTAACAATTGAGTGAACCATCATAATTCAGCTTCACAGCATACACCAATTTGCAGCCTATGGGCTCTTCTCTAATTTGATGAGGAAAGGTGACTAGAGTTGTTGCCGGAACAGTAGAATAAAGTTTACCAATTGTTGAAGAGTGAGATTGTAGTGGCGAAGCTTGAATCGGAATTTCAGGTGGAGGAGGAGGTTGGCTTTAGGACCTAGATTAGGGTTCAAGGAGCTCTAGATACCATATTGATGTAAATGAGAGAGAATTCTGTTATGATTTTTCTGTATTGAAATGCAAAATTGTACAATGGATGAGCTTCTGCTTACAACCAGTATTTTATAGTGCAGAAGCTCAACAAGACTAACTGAGACAGTTATACTATCTTACAATTAACTGAAGCTACTAGAAAACAGAAATTTGGAAGCTACAGTACAGAAAACAGAAAAATAACTGAAGACATAAGAGTTAACATTCAGAAGAGTATTCTCTCACATTCAAACGTTTCTATTTTCTACTAGGTGACAACTTTTACCTGATTAAAAGAAAAGGAACATTGTATTTTTGACCAAAATTCAATTACTGCTCATAGCCTTTTAGCATCATATATGAAGAAAACAAATAATGCTTTACTTCCTAGGCTAACAGGGGAATAACAGTTCTCTGTTAATTTAAATGTAAATGGTTAAAAGATGACCTAAGTTTTTGCTTCTAACTGCAGGAAGCTCGTAAGCGTTTTGATAAAGCTTCCCTTGTATATGACCAGGTGCAGCTCATTTTCCTATGAAGGTTACTGTGTGACGAACTCTGCATCCATAGATCTTGGGTAAAATGTGTTTCAAGTCCCTTAAGTTTTGGTCAAAATTAGTTTTAGTCTCTACTTTTTAAAATGGTGGTTTTGGTCCTTGTATTTTGTAAAATGTGGTGGATTTGGTCCCTCATCAAGTCAGAATGAAGTATAGGATCAAATACGAAATCCACCGCATTTAAAAAAAAGAGAAAACAATAATTTTTAAAATGTAGGGACTAAAATCAATTTTAACCATATCTTGAGGGACCTAAAATACATTTTATCCGTAGATTTTCTTTCCTTGCCTCTGCTACATGTGTTTTGCTCTGGGAAGTATACAATTTCCTAAATAAGAAGCATATAATGCTTCTCTTGTTAACTGATACCAGGAGTATGATAATCAATATAATTTATTTTTCACAATTCACAGTTCAATCAATATTTGTATTGTCTAGACGCTTCCTAGTCAATGACCATCATAGATTTATACTTTAAATTCTCCAGTTCACTTGTTAAATTTTTATGTTGATACATCAAAATTTGATTATTGAGAGAGTAAGAGTTAGCTGAAAAAAAGGACTGTATATTAATCGTGTATTCTGTACATTCACTAATCTCCCTTTTGAAGGGTAAATAACTATGCTTAAAAAAGGAAATAAGTCAAATAACAATTGGGAAATAAGGAAATAACAATAATAGGGAAATAGGGAAACAACTATCTAAAGATATTCAGGGATGTTTTTTATCTCCTAAATATCTATGATATTTACAGCACTCCCCCTCTTCGATGAATATCAATCATTCCCAGCTTGCCAATAAGATCCTGGAATCTAGCACTAGGAAGTTCCTTTGTGAACTGCTGCTACTTGAAGCCTTATGGGTATATGAGTTGTAACTATAAGGTTGTCATCCAACATCTCTTTGATAAATTGCCTATCAATCTCTAATTCTCTATATTTTCCATTCTGTCATGCTGGACTCGGTTATGAGCAATGTTGATAGTCGAATTGTTATCACAAAACAATTTCATGGGATTGGCCCCTCATATTTAACTTTCAGGTCATTAAGAATTGTATGTAGTGCTGTGGAAAGTTCACTTACCTATCTATTGATCATAACCTGCAAGCAATGTGGATTTTGTGCTACAGGCACGTGAAAAGTTTATGTCACTGAGAAAAAGCACTAAGATTGACATTGCCACTGTCATAGAAGAGGTATTTCCAGCCGCTTTTCTTTGGAATGTTTTATTTGGAATTTAGCCAAATAGCTTGTCTTGAGTTACTATGATCCTTTTGAATCTAATTTGGTATAGAGACATTCCAGGAATTGCAGGAGGCAAGAGCATCATTTGAGGAAGCCCGTTTCAATCTGGTAATTTAAGTTGCACAAGAGATGTTTTAGAAAATGAAAAATGTCTATCATTAAGTATTAACTACATGACGTATTTAATAATCTAGGTTGGCACTCTTAATAACATTGAGGTCAAGAAGAGATTCAAGTTTTTAGAGGCTATAGCTGGAGTTATGGATGCTCATCTTCGATACTTTCAACAGGTGTATGACATAGTCTCATATACATATATGGAACTTTTTCCATATGTAATATTGCACTGATGCTATATCTGGAAATTCTTCTCTTGCAGGGGTATCATTTATTGCATCAGATGGAACCTTTCATGAGTGAGGTTTTGCTATTAGTTCCCTATTTTATATTTTCACTTAACTGCTGCTAGGACACATAGATGTCATTTTGTTTTGATTTTTCTAAAACTAAAAACCAAGAGGGATCAAGTAGCTGAAACACATAGTTAATGTATCAACATCTGACTATTAGGTTAGTTTAACACATATGGAATTGTTAGAATATCATACTTCCTCAAAACTCAAAGCTCAAAAAGTAAATTACACAAACACCCCCTAAGATTTTGTGAAATTACACAAACAACTCCTACCTTTTTAACCATTACAATTACTCCTTGTAGTGAGTATTAGTATAATATATAAGGGGCTGTTAGTGGAACATATAAGGGGATGTAAATGTATATTTTATAAAATTAAGGAGGGTTAGTGTAGGAATAAAATACAGCAAGGAGTATTTATGTAATTTTACTAAATCTTAGGGAGTGTTTGTGTAATTTATTCAAACTCAACCTTGAATAATTGGTAGGGTCATCCAGATGTGAAACTCACCAATTATTAAACAGAGTGACACATTTACTTTCAAGTAAAGAACAAAATTTTTGGTTTGACATTATGATTAGTGTTCCTGATTTATAGACTGAATGGTAGATTTTCTGTCCTGTACAAGGTTCCTTCTTTTATTTTTCTTGAAATAATTTTCAATGGTTTAATTAAAAATGATTTGCTATAATTTAGTTGCTAAAATGAGAAACTATATGACCTAATTGTCTTTCCAATGAGGCATGATATTGCTCCAGGGGTGAGCATTACTGACGGTCATTTTCTTAACTTTGTGCTAAGAGGAAGGGATAGAATGCAAAAATATTTGACTCAGCTATGTTGCAGATTATGGACTATGTACATCAGTCAAGAGAAAATTACAATCAGGAGCAGATTTCACTTTATAAAAGAATGCAAGACTACAAAAAACAAGTGTATGAAGAAAGTAGGTTGTCCTTGAATGGTCCTTATGGTTCTCCTAGCGGAGAGTCTGCGCTTCCATTTTCTAGGATATCAAATGAAGTGGTAGATGTAGTAATGGAATCAGCTGGAAATGGAAAGGTATTTGAGAATATGATGTTTCCTTCTTTTTGAGATTTATGTATTACTTCATTTTACAACTTTTCGATTCTTCCTTTTAACTGACCAAAAGAAATATTCTGAGACGAGTCCTGTCCATTGACATTTTGTTCATCCCTTATTTTAGGTTCAAATCATTCGACAAGGATATCTTTCAAAACGATCCTCCAATTTGAGAGGTGACTGGAAAAGAAGGTATTTTGTTCTTGACAGTCGAGGAATGTTGTACTACTACCGCAAACCATGGAGCGGGTCACATGTAAGTCACCAACTAAAACTTGACTTTTAATACACTAAGGTAGGTAGTGCTCATTCTTCTAAATAAATGCTGAGCATCCTGTTTCAGGGCAGCAATCAACCATCTCCGAAGAGGAATAGTGGCGCTGAAAATGGTTCTGGGCTTCTGAGTCGATGGCTTTCTTCTCATTACCATGGGGGTGTTCATGATGAAAGATCTATTGCACGTCATACAGTAAACCTGCTGACATCAACAATCAAGGTTGATGCTGATCAGTCAGATTTAAGATTCTGCTTCAGGATTATTTCGCCATCAAAGAACTATACACTGCAGGTACTTATTCCAAAACTTTATCAGTTTATAATTTGTGCATTTATTATTACCTGTAACAATAATAAGGATGAAATGCAGGCAGAAAATGCAGTGGACCAGATGGATTGGATGGAAAAGATAAATGGGGTAATTGCCTCCTTGTTGAGTGTTCAGACACTGGGAATGGTACATAGTAGATATTTTCTTTTTCTTTTAAATGCATCTTCTGATGCCCATTTAAATTTTGATTACTACAATTGTTAAACAATTATTTAACAGCCTCTCTCAGCTGACTCAGAAAACGGCGACTCTCACTCTGATGACCATATTGATAAGTTAGACAGTTTTCTAGATGATAATCACACTGTGACTGTGAAGTCTGCATCCAAGATTTCCGCCCCTAATAACCAGTTACGTTCATCTAGAAGTTTTCAGTTGCATAAACACAGTATGAGAATTGAAAAACCAATTGATGTTCTTAGAAGGGTGAGTGGGAATGACAAATGTGCTGATTGTGGTAAACCTGAACCAGAATGGGCATCATTAAACCTTGGCATCCTTATATGCATTGAGTGTTCTGGTGTTCATCGCAATCTTGGTGTACATATATCAAAAGTAAGTATTTGAGGGCACTCATTTAATCTTACAATTTAATGTTTTATATGGTTCATATCAAATTGTACTGAAAAAAGCTAGAGACAGGGTTAGAGGACCTGGCTCCTGCTACCTCAAAGCCCTCACTTCTAGCTAACAATGGCTACTCTTAAAAATGTAAATTAATTAAATTATATATTTAAAGTTGTATTGTCTACATATATATGGAGAATGATAATGGTAGTTAGTCAACTTATTACTAGGAGAAAATAAGTGGATGTAACAATGGCAGAATTTTTTTGGACTAAATTTATTTCTTTAAGGTTAGCGTCTAACAAGTCCCAACACTGCAAAATGTATATGTATAGGGGAAGTGATCAACTAATTTTAGAAGTTTTTGACATTTACTCCCTTTAATATTTACTCCCTCCATTACACTTTATACGACATTTTAGAAAAAAAAAAGCTCCAAATTAGTTGTCATTTTATTAAATCAATGAAACATTAAATATTTTTTTCATGGAATATCCTTAGTGAGAGTAGTAATTACTGGAGAATGAATTTTACAATATTAATTTATAACTGTGAGTACCAATGCAGGCAATCTAAAGTAATAGGGATTGTTAATTGATAATCATCCAAAACCTGTTGCAACTGTACCAATTTATTATGTTATAAATTTACTTTTAAAAGCTGAATCTAACATTACTTCTTTTTTTTCTCTCATTTTTCCCCCTTTTTTCAACAGTATCATCTTTTAGTAATTTTTTATCGGTAAAATAAAAAACAAAATCTCTTTGTTTTACTTCTCAATTATGCAACCAAGTTGGAAAACATTTTTGGCAGGTAAGATCACTGACACTTGATGTTAAAGTCTGGGATCCCTCTGTTTTAAATATGCTCAAGTCACTAGGCAATCTTTTTGCAAACTCGGTTTGGGAGGAGCTGCTGCACTCACCGTGTAATTTGCTAAGCGGTGACGCCCCTGCTAGGTAATTACTGCAAAAATTGATGGGATTATCTGTTTGAACTTCTGCTAATATGCACCTACAATGTAGTTCATCAAAGGAAAATGGAGAGGAGCTCTGTCATGCAAGAAAACCACAACATGACGATTCTATTTCATTAAAGGAAAGATTCATTCATGCAAAGGTATTCCAAGAAAATTTCAAGTTTCCTTTGTTATTTCCAGCTTTTAGAAAGATTGGGGAAGCTTGAATCCCTCAACTTTGAAGTAAAGAATTCTTAGCCCATATTTTCCAACTTTGAATAACAGTTAGTAAATGTATTCTATTGTAGTACTAAAAAGTTTGACAGGCCTAAAATCTCTTAAGAAATAACTAAAGCGATCTAGAAACATACCCTTTATTTGTTTCTATGGTATTGACTTTTATTGGAAGTTGAAAGTTGGGCATCCAATATGGTGAACTCTGCAGCAAATTTGATTTGCTTGTATCCAGCTTTGTGACCTTTATGATATGATAATATCTCGGTCTAGTTATTACTTCATCCAATAAATGAATCATTATGTGGTTGTTAGAGATGTGATGAAATCATTCATGAACCTTCAACTCAAGCTTTTAAAAGAACTGGTTCTTGACATGATATCAAGGTCTCTATGACCAAGTGATCAAGATTTCGATCCTTGGCTCCCCTCATTTTCCTAATTAAAGCTGAATTTCAGAACATGGTAAAAATGGATTTGTGCATTGGATGTGCTTTAAGTCCATAGGAATCTTGTATGAAGAGGCATTGGAGATGTAAAAACGCAATTAATGAGTCTTCATGTAACTATAGATTTTATATTTATTGATAGAGTAAATGGCCACATTGTGTTCTAGTTCAGGCTGCAGGTTTTGGTCAAGTTCGGGAGTTTAGAGTTGCTTGCTTATTTTTTGCCCAAAAAAGTAGAGCTTATTTAATTGTTGGAAATCTCACATTGATTAGAGTGATATGGTCAAATTAAAATTTACAAGTACGGAACAACTCTCATTTTATAAGTCAGGTTTGTAAAATTTAGTTAAACATATCTTAAATTTTAAGATAATATTAGAGTTCATTTTAGATCCATTACTAGGCCACCTACTATATTATCCATGCATCAAACCTAATTTGAGCATAAAGGAGTGCTTGAGAAGAAAACCAAGTCTTACATTGATTAGCAATAAGGCCAAAATAGAATGACCAGATAAGATTGACAGCTTTACAGCTGTCTCCGATTGCTATCTTAGATTTCTCAAACTCTACTGCATAAAGTCTCAACTCCTATAGCAGTGTCCGTGTTATACCACTATAGTGGGTGAAATTAGACAATTTATTCTTTATTGGTGCCATTTTAGACATCTACCCATTTGTTCCTTTAACTTTTTTATATAATTTGAAAATAGTGGGTGGGTTTGGATAATTTTTGTACAATTACTTTCGAGAATAATTACTTCTGAAACAAGGAGTTTTATGTTTAGACAAATAACTCAAAAGTAATCGTTGGTATACACTATACAAATGAATTTTGTTTGGATACTAATTTTAAAATTGTTTTTAAATGTAAAATTACCAAAAAGGATTTTGGTTTTCTTGTTACATAAGTACAAAACAGAGAAATAGTTTTAATGATTAACTATGAATTATCTAATTGTTTTTGTTAATGGTTTTTTTTTTATTACTTTAAGGCCTTATTTGAAAATTTTCTCCACAAGTATTTATAGGACTAAAAAACAAAAAAATAAAATATGTTGCTCTCACAAGTTAAAATTAATTTATGTAAGAATTAAAATAAGTTTTTAAAGAAGCTAATATGAGAGAGTTATAAATTAACTTATACATAAGTTATTTTTTACTTAAAGAAAAAGTTTATTCAAACAACACCTAATTATATTTAACACAAAGGCGTTTATGGTCAAGTTTTACCAAAAACCTTTGGGGACTACTTGATCTCAGATCAAATCCCTTAGCTTATCATCCACCTCCCTACAATGCAAAACGATGTTTAAAACCCCAGCTGCATTTTGGTAGCGGTAACAAAAAATGCATATTAGCATTTAGTGGCAATCTAATTCTTGAAGTATTACTTGACGGAAGTTTAGTATATGGGAGATAGAACTTAACGGTTTCTTGTTGCAGTATTCTGAGAAAATATTTATTCCGCGGACAAAGAAAAGCCGCCCTCTCCTTTCACTGGCAGCACTGGTGCAGGAAAGCATCTGTGCCAATGACAAGAAAGCAGTGTACCAGCATATTGTAAAGTCTGATGGTGACATCAATGCCATCGGTTGGCAAGCATTGTCCAGTATGTCTTCATATTCCAGAAGTCTAAATTCCAGCAAAGTTTTTGGTGTTGGAAAACTAGTAAGTAATTGACTACTGTGCAGATGACTTTTTCAACATGGCTTCTTCGAGTACTTTAAACATTGCATCTCAAAGTGAAAATCAGCCCATTGAGGACATACAAGATGGTTCTAGCATGCTTCACCTGGCATGCCTAACTAGTGACGTTGGTATGGTGGAGCTGCTCCTACAACATGGGGCAGATATAAATGCTTGTGATTCTAGAGGTCGGACACCACTACATAATTGTATTACTAGAGGGAAGACCGCAGCTGCAAAATTGCTTATCGTGAGGTAATCAATTGGACGTTTTCTTGTATATCCCAAATATTTTCAGTCAGTGTATTCTATATCCTAACTTCACTTCATAGTCATCAAAGGACCAATTACCCATTTACACTGCCTGCCGGAGGAAGATAAACAAACTTTAACATAGTATTTAGTTGGGGGGGAATGAGGGGGTGGGGAGGTAGTTTTTTTTAAATCTTTCTTGTTTAGTTTAATTTTAAGTAGAGAGTGGAGGGATTTGGGGGGAGAAGAAGGGATTTAAAAATATTTTAGATATATTGACTAAAATATCTTTATTTATGTTTTGAAATCTTATATTAATTGGGTATAAAAGTCAAATAGATTTTAAATCAATTAAAAAATCTTAACTAAACAAAATGTTTACTCAAAATCCCTCCCTTCGCTTCACCTTCTCTCCATCAAAATCCCTCCTTTCCTTTGAACTAAACAGAACCCTAGCGATACAAAAGCATTCTCCACCACATCATATATATGTTCTACCTATATTTATTGTATATGCTAAACAATTGAGCTCGTGCAGAACTTGACGAAATTTGAATGTATATTAATTTATTCTTCCATTTCCGTGCTCATAAGTTTATAATTCTTAAAGTGATAAATAAGTTCGACAATTATTTTTATCATTTCTGCGTATTGGAGTCATTGTAATGCTTGGAAGCATAAGCTGTAAACACATGATATTCACTCATAGAAAAAGTTGCACCACTTTTTTATTTTGCTTGGGTGAGGGAAGCAGAGAGAAAGAGTGCGTTGAAATGTCTCGTGTATAGGGAAGCTAGTAGATGTGCGGACTTTATTGCTAACCAGGGTCATGACTAGCAGTCCAGCTTTTCTGTTTTTGATCTTCCTTCCTCCTTCCTATCTCGTCTGATTTCAGTAGAGGGGGTGTCTTTTCCGCGCTCTGTAGTGCTGTAGTTTTTCTTGTTCCTTTCCCTAGTAATAAAACAAAAAGCGCGTTGAAATGTGTTTTTCTTTTTTTATTATCTAAAATGGCAAAGTTAAGGTTTTTTTAATATATAAATATCATTTCTGTAATTCATTATTGACCCTTTTTCCTTTTGTAAGTTGTCCACCATAACAATACAACAGAAACTCAGGGTTGAGATTAGGTTGGTGGAATTAAAATCTCATTCAAATAAGATTTATGCGTGATCATGAAGTAGCCTTTATACCATGATAAATATTGTATTTCAATTTTAAACTTCAGTTATATGGAAATTTTCTTATATACTATCTCAGATATGCTGTGTTCATGATTGATACGTTCTGGTTTACTTTGGAAAATTGATATAGTGCAACATTTACAGGGGAGCCAATACATATATCACAGATAAAGAAGGCAAAACTCCTGTTAAGCTTGCATCAGAATCCAGCTTTATCAACAATGAAATTCTAGCTCTCTTGGCAAGCAGATAACATAACATGCCCAAGATCTAACTAAAAGCAGTCATTAAATCCATGTTTCAGATAGAAAATCACTAGTTTGTGACTTGTCGAGAAGATTAAGATTGAGGACCAGCTAGCCGTGCATGCGAGCACAAAGGGGCCTGGAACAAGTGGTTTAGTTTTATTGGGCCATGCTGTATAGTAATTAGTTTCTTAATTGAAGGATGTGGTGGGCTGATTGTGGGTTTTCACGTCTATTGCAGTCTTCAACTTTGCAGCCTCCATCCTTATTTAAGTTTTGGTACTGCAATCGTCATGTATTCCAAGAACTGTATATAAATTACTTAAATGATTATTATTCAACAAGGTCTAAAAGTTCCTTTAAAAAAAGAAGAAACAGAATAAGAAAAAAAGAGGTTTAATGTATGGATCTTAACTAAGTATGGCCCAGTTACAGATGAGAAATGTGAGGGACGACTTTCCATAAACGTGGATCTTAATTAAGTTGTTGATTATGACAGAATTGTTAGGTTCAATGTTCCATCAGGTAATAAAAAGTCATCACTTTTTATTAGAAATTGCCTTACCCATAATACCGCATACTTAAAGGGATATTAGCAACTTTCAGTAACCATATAACTTCGTTGAGTGATTTTCAGATGTGAGTTTTTTTATACAAAGGCAAAAAAGCTAGAAGTTATGATATTATGCTGCACATGTTCAAGTTTCTTATTACTAATTTATTGTATGTTTAATTAGCATTATTTTTAGGCAATAAATATTTAATTTTAAAATTTTCAGAAGTTGATACAATAAATTATCTTTCCTCTTAAATAAGTTGAATTAAGTTTATACAATAAATGTTATTAAGGAAACTAAATCAAAGTACCAAACACTACAGCGATGCGTATTTCTAAACTTATAGTCGAAACAAACGTCTTTAGAATGTAATATAAAAATTCTAATTATTTTACTTTGAAAATTATGAATAATCTTTTAATATATACAATTGTATTAAAAACCAAAAAACAAGTGTATTAAAAAATTATATATTTTTATTTTATTTTTTAAAAAAATGTTAATTCTCCTTTTATAAATTGAATTAAAATATAAAAAAACATGTCAAGATAAGTAATTCAAAAGGGAACACCCAAAAAAGAATGAAGATCCCCAATGGTAATCAATAGAGATGAAGTTCTTTAGCGAAGGAAGAAGAAAAAAGATGACTCAAAATACCACTAAAATAAAGAGTCTACGAGGTTAGTATAATGTTTCAGTGAGCGCGACTAACACTGCCCAAATCAAAAATCATACCTCAATTGTGCATTGATACCGATGTTTTAACTATTGTGAGTTGAAATCTTTCATACTTCATAGTATGCCTCTCTACTTTAACTTCAAATTCCTTTCTCACTTTTGGTTAACTATATTAAGAATTTAGGTGGTAGATGCCCACGGAAATGGATGCAATATAAATCTGATGTGACCTGCATCACCCTTTTCGAAAAAATATATGGTGTTTTTGTACCAAGTCATACTTGTGATGGCCATGCTAGAACGATGAAGTAAGATCCTATGAATGACTTGAGTGCAAGATGAATCAAGCGTGCTTAACTGCCTGTGCTGTATTATCCTGGGTAGAGTCTGATTGGCATTGATTATTCACTTATAGTTTATTTTGGGTGATTTTTAGTTGTAAATTTTTTAAGTTTTAAAAATAATAGTTTTTAATTTTAATTTTAAAAAAAAAAAAAATTTAAAATTTAGTTGTGATTTTTTAATTTTTTATTTAAAAATAAAATCAATTTAAAAGTTTTCAATCATATTAAAATTATTTGAAAAGTATATTTTTATGACAATAACAGTGACAATAATGATAATATCAGTATTGACGATGATAATAATGATATTTGTAACGTCTTGTTGGTAATGTTGGTGATAACAGTGGTGTTAGTGTCCATATCAATGGTAATATTATAACGTAGTTAGTGATGATGGTGTTAATAATGATAATAATAACAACAACAATAATAATCATGGTATCAATACTAATGGTGGTGACAATGATGTAATATCAATGTTAATAATATTAGTGTCAATTATAGTAGTAGTAGTGCTAGTGGTAACAATAAGAAGATTATCTTCAAATATAAGAAGAATATGTTTTTTTATTTAACTAGATATCAAATTTATAAATCATTTTTTTTATTTTAAAAATAAATATAAAATTAAGTTGAAAATCACTTTAACTTCATTTTTGTTATAGATATTTTGTTTCAAAATTATATTTAAAAATAAAAAAATAAAAACTTGCAACCATTCCAAATAAATTCCTATAGATTAATTTGTTACTAGTTAATTATTTTCTCTTATACTTGTTTGATTTATTTTGGATACTATATTTTCTCTCAACTTACTCTTACTCTTCAATCAGTGTTTTTTCTAAGAAATGCTAGGTACATATTTTTTAGCAAGCTAGATTAATGGGATAAGCTATATCAAAAGTATACTTAAACCTTTAAATAGAAATATAATTCAATTAGTTAAATAATATATTAAAGTTTAATTTTTATAAATAAAAAATAATAATTAATATGTACTTTTTTATTTTTTATAACAAGTGATCTAAAAATATTTGTTAGTATTTTCTTTATCTTTTAAAGGGATAAGCTACATTATTTGCCTGACTAGCAAACAAAAATTGTCAAATGGGCACTGTGACTTTATATATGCACATGCATGAATAATACTATGTTAGAATTACCATTTACTTTCTAGTTCCAGGTCCATAAAAATGGGTAGATGAACATAGATAGTTATCCATATTTGATAGAGTTCACTGGAATAATTACCTATATATAACTAGTGTACTAGCTTAGTGAAATTTACACGACAAAGCTGAAACTGAGAAAAATATTTAAATAAAATGGTCAGACTTGATTAATAGGAAGGTAATAATTAAGAAGATTATAAGGAAGATAGTATGAGGAAATATAACTTTATTCTAACTAGCTAATAGCTGGATTACAATTAGAGAAAGTAGTATACATTATATACAATGTGCTACACTTGATTGATTGGTCTGTATAATGTAACACTATCCAAAGGAGGGTAGTTGTCTGACTAACTATAGAAACTTGATGTATTCCTTCTATTCTCTTGTGTCTGTTTATTGCCCTTCTGATTATCACTTATTACCTTCTTCCATGGTCACCGTCATGCAACTTTTTCATTAATTATTACAAGTTTCATTTACTTAAAATTGTACCCAAAATAATTATTAAAAATACATTTTTGTCGTAGTTTATTCGGGCATTTTGATAAATGTTATCACTTGAAATACGAAGTAAAACGTTGACTGATCCATTAAAGTATGGGCCTAGAAACAGTAATAGAAAGGATACATCAACTTGGTTGAACAAAAATATTTTTATTTCTATTAATGCTCTTTTATAATTTTTACAATTAAATAAAAGATAAAAAGAACATAATAAAAATGAGAGATAGAGGATGTTGTGAAGAAAAATAAAGGAAAAAAAAAAGAACTGAAAGAAAGTATTGGAAAAAATATATTATAAAAATATAATAAACAAAAACAGCGACCTCTAACAGTTCTGCTAAGAGTGCAGCTTCATATTCATGAGGGGCAAAACCTGAGTCACGAACAGCTATGGTAGCCTACCTCATTGACCTTATATAACCCTTTAATTTTTCTTTAGTAACGAAAACAAAAGCAATTTACCTATTCAGATAGTCAAGCATTTGAGGCATGTGATACTTATATTCTATCCCATGTTTTGCAGTTCCAATTTGCAAACTTATAATTTATTCTTTCAAGAGGATGATGAATGATGTGAACATGCTGAAGAAGACCCTGTCATCCTTATGCTTCCACGTTATCCACCATGACCAAAGAATATGTGGAAAACAATATAACAAAAATACATTATATATTCAAGTTTGCTTCATCTACTCAACCCCTTTGAAGCTAACTCCTCCTTCTTGAACAAATTTATTAAAATAGAAGGGATTGACATAGCACCCATTTAAAACTGTATATTTATATATTTAAAGTGAGAAGAATCCTCAAGTAATTTTAAAAGAATTATTTTTTATTTTCATTTTAAATTATGTTAAAATCAAATTGGTTAACATCATTTATTTGTTAGAATTATTAAATTTTATAAAAATTTATTAACATATAATTAATTTATTTTTTAATTGAAATAAGTTAATTTATTGTACTTTAAAACTATATCAAATTATATCTTATTAACGTATTTCAACTAAAAAATAAATATTTATACATATACAAATCATACGAATACTTATTATTATTTATATTTGTTTATTTTTTAATTAGAATATGTCAATATCATTAATATACTTAAAAATAATTTTTAATTATAATTTATGAATATATTCTAACTAAAAAAAAAGAGTAAAAGTTAATAAATTTATAATATATATAAGACACTAATAAAAATATAATAAATTTTTGAACCAGTCATTTTAATTTTTTTTAGTTCAATCAAAAATATTTTGCAGCCTTATAAAAGCCTGCATATGAGATTAAGATCTATATGAAAATTGTTACAATATCACATTATTGATATTTTTACAAGTCATTTGGTGGAATTATTTTACGTTAATTTTAAAGTTTTACTAATTTGATTTTTATAATTTCATTTTAATTATTCATTATAAGAAAAAAAATCTTAATTATGACCAATTCAATCTGATTAGACTAATGAACCGTGAACTAATTTCTTTAACAGTTCAATATTAGTCTAATTTTTAAAATAGAAACATGAAGTCGTTTTATTATTTTTATTGGATTAATCAATCAAACTTCAATGTGCAACTCATTCTTGTTCTTCAAGCCTACGTTATTAAGATTTATTAATATAAATATGCTTTTAGTTTTTTTTTTTTTTTCAAAATTTTATTGGAACTCTACTACTAATATAGACTATAGCTGCATAATGCGAATGAATGATTGCAATAAGACAAACACATGGATGGAGTCGTATGATTAATTATGCTAAAGGGTTTCTGGGAAAAAAGAATGGCATATTGATATTGTGTGATCACTATCACTATATTGAAGATTTACCTTCTCCTCTTTGAAATAACAATACAATCTATCTTAGAGCTTCATTCGCTGAATATGAAGGTTGAATTTTGTTCTTTATGTACAGAATATAAAGGAGCACGAATTTTGCGTTTTTCTGGCTCCCTTTCTGAATTTTTATTTATTTACTGTATTCTCTTTTGATGAAAGTGATAGAAATATTAACCTCTTTCCTTGGTACCATATACAGAGCATCGATCAACTTTCAACTTTCCAACAGGGAAGCTAAATAGAAGATCTATCTGGCGTAGGTTCATATGTGAAGAATAATAATTCAAACGCATGGCAAAAATGTGGAACATGCTGCCTATCTGCAGTTACAACATGATATATATGCAGTTGATGTACATAGTCTTTTTTTATATATATATTTTAAGATAAATAAAAATACACATTTAAATATTTCGTGAACATAAATTATTTCTTCAAATATTATTGATTTTCATCTTTTAAATTATATAATTTAGACCTTTATTTTTAGATTTTAATTTTTTATTAATTTATACTATTTTATTACTTCAAATACTATACAATGTTAAAAATATAAATTTATTATTGTTCAACTACAATTAAACTATTGAATCTTAAATTAGTATCTTTGTCAATTTTATCATTAATTCAATTTTAAAGATACTAGTATCAAACAAAAATAAAAAAATAAATATTAATATTTAGATCTTATATGATCAATCAAAATTAAAATATATAAGTCATATAAATTTATTTTGTAAAAAAAATTATAATTTTTTAAAAAATAACATGACTCTTTTAATAATTATATAACATTAAATTTTGATCATTCATATATGATTATACGACACAAGTTTATTCTTCTTATATTCTCATAATATTTATTTCATTTAAAATAAAAAGATGTTAATGTATGTTGGTATAATTTATGGGATTAGTCTTAACATTTTATGAATTTGAGACAAAATAATAAATATGACCTAATTACATACAGGTATTCAAGAATATAAAATATGGACATGTAATTTTATTGAAAATTATATATCTTATTATATTAAATGAATAACATGACCCACCGATAGTATTAGGTCTAAATTAAACCAAATTAAATTTTGATGATCTCCTATCTTTGAGTGTGGTCTAATGTTTGTGTTTTATCTTTACTATTTTTTAGTATATGCATTATTTGGATAAATTATATGTCTATTCACATGTATACAACGTTTATTATGGTTATGAATAACAATACTAGCATATGAAAGAAAGAGAAAATAAAAAAAAGTCGTGTGTGTCACTTAAAGTCTCAATATATCATCCTTTCTATAATATTTTTTAATTTATCTGATCTCATTATTGATGGAAAAAAAAAATTAAAAGTTGAGTTTCACATAAATAAACATGTTGGTCAATAATCATTAGGTTGACTTGATATTTGAAATAATTAAGAATAAATTCCAGCACATGTCAACAAATGTACAAAAGGAGTATAAAAATATTAAATATATATTTTATTAAATAATTTAAATTAAATTAAAATATTAAATATTATCTTCTCAAGTTGTATTATTATAATTTTTATAAATATTTATAATAAAAAAACAATAAATTATAACGAAACAACATAAAGGTAATAGTATAATACTTTTATTAATACAAATGGAAATTTGGCTATATTTGTATAAGTTATTTGTTCTTTCTTATATTTGAGGGGAATAATCTTGATTTAATGCTAAAGAGATATCACTTAGTCAACAATGGAGATATTGAGATTCAAGATAAAATAAGTTTACTTAGTTTAACTTTCCAGAAAATAGATGAAAATATGACGAATCAAGCCTATTTTAAGACTCGTAATTTAGTTATGGTAATAATTTAAGTTGAATTGACTTGCCATAATTTTAAAAATGGATTATGATGCAATTCATGGGTTGACCACTAAATAAATAAATCATAATAATCATTAATTAGTCTATTAAAACATCTAAATACATAAAAATATAAAATATATATAATAAAACCAATATCTTAAAAGACCAAAACTAAAAACATTAAATCTTAGTTCATTAATGTGAAATTATAAAGTTTATAGTCACATATGAATTTTAGCGTATTAAAATAAATAAATAAATAAAATTGATCAAACTTAACTCATTCTTATTTGGTACAAAAATAAGTTAAGTTAAATTTTATTTTAAAAGTTAAAAATCCTAATTCAACTTGTAATTTAAAGAGTTAAATATATTAATTCAATAGATTAAATCATTTTATTACCACTAAACAAAATAATATGTAATATTATTTACATATTGAAAATTTGATTCCCATATTGGTTCAAAGTTAGACAAGTATAGGTGAAAAAAAAAATGAACAAACACAAGCACCCTTTAATACATGTTTAAGAAAGCTATTGAAGATGATAACCTATCCTTTATTATTTGTGTTATCCATCTAGTTGTTTTGGTGTGTCAATCTTATGAGTATACCTACAAGAATATTCGATAAAAGACTAAAGCCTTAATTTGTTTTATTAAATTTTATTAAAAAATTAAACTTATTTATCTAATGTTAGACAAAAAATATGTATATACATCAATAATTACTATATTAATTCCTTATGTTATATCATCTCTTTTTACCAGCATAGGTGATGGTCATTTGATAAGAGGGAAACAAATCATTCTCTCTCTTCCGGGAAAAATCTAAGAATAGATTAAAAAAAAACTATTATAAAAAATATATATATCATCGTTTATGTACAAATCTAAGGAAAAGACTATCTAAAAAAATTCAACCTCAAAATTTTTGTTAATCTTTGCTTCAGAATGATAATAATAATAATAAAAAAAAAAAAAGAATGATAACAACTAAAATAATAACAAGGGGCGGCATCTTTTGTGATTAAACATAGCAACCTACGCATTGTGAAGCTAATAATCAGTGACATTAATATATAGCTATATATAAGCTGTCGAGTGTCGTTAGTAAGATTAGCAAGCCAACCTATAATTAAAAAAGGAAAAGAGAATATTAAATTGAAATTAATTAACGGAAAGTTTGGTCTGTAGGTTAGGGGTCAGAGAGTGGAAGTTGGGGGATCGTAGAAATTGCTGTTGCTGAGGAGAGAGGAGGCATAACCAAATTGGGCCCACAACTTAGATTAGGTGTAATCCAAATACGCGACATCCACTGGGGGCCCACTTTAGTCTTATCCACATTTCACACCTACCATCTCTCCTCTTTTTCTTTCTTTATGTAAATTCTCTCTTTTTCTTTTTTTTTTTAAACACTCTCCTTTCTCTCTCATACCAACTCATATATTTTTTAATTAATGTTTTATTTTTTTTAACAAATAAACAAAAATAATCACTAACATATACCGTCTTTTTTTATCATTGCAAAATTAATTACTCGCAACCTTAGTTATTTGATGATATTTAAATCGGCCTTATTAACTTTTGTTTCTATGACTGCTTTTAAGTAATTCATAAATAATAGATATTATTAACTGGTTTATTTAAAAAAAAAAAAACTTTTTTTTGGTGCAGTTGGCAACATTGCAGCCAATGCCACCGCCATCACCAATCACTCAAAATTAAAATTCTTTTCTTTCTTAAATAAAAATCTCGAGTCAAAGTATGACTATGTCGCTTGGTAAGAGCAGGCCACATATTCAACAATCATTTATAGAATTGTTTATTAAATAATAAGTATTTTATGTATTGCATAAATGTTGTTTAAATTTAAGTCGATATAATCATATTAACGATATATTTAAGATTATAAAACTTAAGAGTAATATATATCTATATTTAAGAAATAATAACATATTTGATTAAATAAAATAAATTTGAATTTGAAGTTCACAAGGGATAAAGAAAATAACATGTCGTTTCTTAGTAAAAAACTAACAAATGAAATCAATCTTGATAGAATATACTATGTTTTAAATATAAGAATGTATAGTTTAATTAGAAATCCTAAACTAAATACTTATTAAAAACATCTCTAAAAAAATAATAACTATGTATGTTACTAAAGGTTTTGCAATGCTAAACTAAAAAATGTTAATTTCAAAAGATAAAAAATATTTTTTAAAATGAAACTCCTCGATAAACTATTAAAAATATTTATTTGTTTAGAGTATACTAAAACTAAACATGCTAAAATTGTAAGATTTCCTATGAGCATTGCAATGTTGACCCTTACTAAGGATAAATACGTCAAACTAGACCATATAACGTCGGCTACACTATTTTTTCTTATTTAAACAACTACGCCTATTTTTCCTTCATTCTGTTATTTCAATAAAGACTTAACACCGTAAAAAGAAAAAGACTTTACAAAAATTATATATATAATAGGAAATGCACGTGTATATATATATAATAGTGTGCTCAATACTTTCTAGACGATAAAAAATTGAAAAAAAAATTCATTTATTTGGTCAGTGCTTAACTGCAGATTTGATGACAACTTATCTAAAATTTTCAAAATGATCGTTGATCACAAATTATATAATTGAAGATGCAGAAAATTGTACTCTTATTAGCTTTAAAAAAATATGCAGTCTTGTTTTTATCAATTAGGCATATATGTTTATTAGTTTAATTAAAAAATGAACTATAAAATACAAGATTTATAAAGCGTTTTTTTTTTTCTAAACAAACATGTTATGTTATAAATGTTTATAAGGTCTTTTAAGTAATTTTGTAATAAAAAAAATCACTTATACAATTGTCACATCTAAATAGGTTAAAAATCATTTTTAATTAAAAAATAAATTTTATAATTATAACTAAACACAAAACTATTTATGCTTTTATAAGAATAAATTATAAATAAAATATTTTTTATAAATATTTTTTTTAATTTAAATAAATTAACTCATTATACTAATACTTCTGATATTTCATATAAA
>JAMLFT010000304.1:0-47389 GCA_026544285.1 Pachyrhizus erosus
TATTGCTAATTAAGAATATGAATAATTTTAAAATAACAATAGATATTATAAAACAAATTAATAAAAATATCATGTATTTTATAATTAACTTAATTAATTGTATGATAAATATATACTCTATAGAATTTTAAAATATCCAAATTTAATATATAGATTAATTTTAAAAATTTGCAAACATAATTATAAATATAAAAATATTTCCAATTCTATTATAATTATTAACATAATTGAAATATATTTATTATAAATTTCATATAAAAATATTTATAGAACGTAGAAGTTGTAAAGCAAATCTGTCATTTAAATTGTTTTGCCTAAATTAATGGCATTTATGTATTTTTATAATTCATTATTCATAAAATATCGATAAAAGATAAAAAATGTAATTAACTCATAAAATTATAAACACATTTTTGAATAGTTCTAAAAAACAAACTTACCTCTAAATAAGTTAGTAGATCTATCTTTATATATCGGTTAGTAAATATATAGATTGATAAATTCACACTTTTATGATGTAGTCATATGTTGTGAATGATAGATTGTTGAGAAAATTATATTTTCTATCTCTATAAATGAAATTCTTTCTTTTGCAAAAAGGGTAAGAAACATGATAAAATTACATGAACTCACTTTTTATATGGAAAAAGCATTTTTATCTCTGTAAATAATCAATTTAATTCGAGTGCAATTTGAAAAGAAAATAATTTTTAAAAATTTAAAAAAATAGAAAAGTGGAGAGAATAAAAAAAGAGATAAAAATAAAATATTTGAAGATTTGAAAAAAAATAAAAAATAAGAAAGAATCTGAAAAGAGAAAAAAATAAAGAGAAGAATACAAAACACACAAGAAACTCTCTCTTCTGTGTGACTGCTCCCACGCCAATTTTTGGAGGTGACGATAATTTCTTTTAAGAAAAACACATGAATCCTTTTTGGTTTAATGCCCCGTATTTATGGGTTCGTTTATTTTGTAATATACTGATTTGTTTCTCTTATTTGTGTAGAATTATACTGAACCTTGTTCAAAAATAAGTGTCATGCTGCTTTATTCATTTGTTCATTATTATAATATTTAATAGTTTGGCTTTGGCTTTTTAGTATGTTTATAGAATAATAAAGAAAGATTTAAATGTGGATTGTTTTATTTGTGCTTTTTGTGTAGGTGTGGTGCTTTTCTCCCCTTTATATAAGATTAAGATATAGACTTAACAAGGTTATAGAATTAAGTTTATTTTTCTTGCTAAAAAAATAATAAAAAATTATAATTTTGTGTTTGGATTAATTTGTATTGTTTGATATATATGATTTTAGAAGGAAATAACATTTGTGACAATAATTAAGTAGTGAATTTTATCATTAATGTTGCTTAAATCATAGAGCAAACTATAATGATATTATTGTATCTTATATGAATTAGATTTAATATTGTTCTTTTTCTATTTTTCTATTAATTTTTATTAATGTTTAATTAAAAATTCTATACATTATATTAACTTCTTAATATTTGAAAATATTAAATTAATATTTTCTTATAAATTGAAGTTATATATAAAAATGGATATATAAACATAAAATAAAAAGGAATATTATGTGTAATTAAAAAAATCTCAAAAAAATATTATTATAATTTACTCTGATTGACAAGAGTTTTATAGAGAAATTATTTGTCATTATATACTCTGTACGTGGAGTAAAATAAAGTTGTTTTTTTCTATTTGCAAAAGCAACAACCAATGATGTTAAATGAATAACAATTATTGTCTTTAGTACTATTGGAATAATAAGGATTTAATTATTAGTCATTTTGCTAGCTTGAACTCTCGTGTAAAGATAAATTTTTTTAAATAAAAAAATAATGATAATAATAAAAATTAAAAGATATTTACTCTTTATCGGAGTAAAATAAATATTAATAAAGATATGTAGTTTTATTTATTTAATTAAATGTATCATATTTTTACCAACAATACAAGGTGCTAATACTTTACTCTGAACCTAATTTTGATTTAAAGACCAGTTTAAAATGATTTTTTAATGTTTTTCTCTTAAAATACAATATTGGTGAGAACTCTATTTTTAATTATATTTGCGCCATCCTATATTGACTACGATTGCAACAATCTCCAACATAGTATCTTATATGTATTTCTTAACTCTAAGATGCGTTGCTTAACAAAGGTTTCCACCGAAGAAAATGTCTTGGTGTTGTTTATCAAGCAACAATTGCTTAATAATTTCTTAATAATAAAAAAATATTTTTCAACCCAAAATCAACATAAAGAGGAGAGAAATTAACGCAACTTGCCAAAAACCATTGTCTATAACTTAAAACTTTAAAAATAAATTTTCATAACCATATTCAAACTCAAAATCACATTTTTTTAGGCCCAGAGGCAAAGCTAAAATAAAACTCAACCAAAAAATAAAGAATGAAAAATCATTATCGCTAACTTAGTTTCATGTATGATGACTTGGTGACGAACGCAAAGGCTCAAACCTGATCTGTGCTGGAGAAAGGGCAAAAACCAAGGCTTAAACCCAACATACATTAGAGAAAAGCTGAAAAGACTCAAACGTGGTGCCTTGGAGATAAGTCATTGTGAACTTGAAAACTTGAGATAGAAATGCCAAGACTGAGTGTGAAGCAAATAACAAGAGCAAGGCAAAAAGAAAGTGAAAATCAAAATAGTTTTCAGTGATTGTGAAGCTTTATTGAAAATAGAAAAATAGCGGTGCAGATCAATTTGAACCGTATAGAAAAAATGGAAAAGTTTAGAATAAATGAGAAAGAAAGTGATCATTTTATGTATAAGTTGAACCCATTGTAATTAATGTATCTTCAGAGGAGCACAAGATTTCCTAAATTTCAAATAAGCAACTTTAGTAAACTCTTTGTTAGAGATGCTCTTATATATAACCAATTATAATGGTAAATTCTTTTATTAACTACTCATTTTCGCATTGTACATATTATCCATTATTAGAAAATGAAAACCATTGTGAAAGGAAATAATGACATTACTATTACTACTAAGTTAATTAGTAAGTAATGGGAAATAGCGATTTAATTTCTACGTATCTTTTGTTTTATATATGATGATTATTATGACAGCTGACTAAAAGTGCATATATTTTTGCTAGTACTAAATAAATAAGATAATATTATATATTATGAATTTTTGTTATATAACATATTATATACTATAACATTATTGTGTGAGACCAAAAGTGCACATATGTTTACTAGTACCAAATAAATAATATATGTTTTAATATTATGTCTTAATTATAATTTAGCCATTTTGTATTAAATATTTTTTCTTTTACAAAATTGTATTATTTTGATTTTTATATTTTTTTATTTGAATAATTTAGTGACTGTTTATTATTATGTAATTTTTTTAACATGTATTAATAATTGAAATATAAAAAAATCACTTAAATAATAATATATTGTTTCATTTACAAAAGCATCTAAATAAAAAATATAAAAAAATAAAATGACAAGGATAAAAAACAATGACAATTTTTTTTGTAACAACCAAGCCTAATTAAACTTTTTTTAAAAGACAAACAATGAGAACCGTGATAAAAAAAGAATTAAAAATATATTTTTATTCTCTTCTAAATTCTTTTCCTATTGTTATATGCACACATTTGCATTTGTTTTGTTTCTTCAGCATGAACAATATTAATTTGTATTGTCCACTCAATATGGATGCCTCGTTATATCGCAGCTTATTGAATTGTGTATTTTTTTTTATTATAAGTCACACATATACCATCCAAGTCATACACACAACACATTCAATAAATCTATCGCATCCTATTAAATTATTTTTTATTTATATTTTCAAAATAAATTATTTTTAATTTTACATTAATATATGACTTGTGTATGACTAATTCTATTGTAACAAATTTGTTCAGGAAACTTTTAAAACAAATAAAAAAAAATACGTTTCATGTTTTTCAGAAGAGACACAAAATATCAATGTTAACACGTACGCATATATTACGACATTGTAAACTTTGAAACTAATACATAATAAAATATTATAAATCATGAATTGTTCTACTTCCTTTTTGAGAATTTGTAGTGTTTCAATATTTTGTCATATATATATATATATAATGACATTGTTTGCAAGATATGTTTTGTTTTGCATTTTTTTTCAGTTCTGATTGAATTTTTATTCCTCAACCAAACAATTAGTAGCAATTTTTGTGGCAAATTTTACAAAGCACACTAACCCCTATATTTGGCTAGAAAATAGAGAAGTCATCAAATTTTTTTTTTTTGTTTTATTCTACCTGCAGTTTTACTTGAGCAATAACTTCCAATTTTATATAGAAATTTTAATAAATCAATAGTAGATTATGACACAAGACATCTACAAATAGACAGTTAGTTACCCAAGTAGCTTCACAACCAGTACTCTTTTAATGCTTTATTTAGACATTATAGCTAACTAAACACACAGGATTAAGAGCATCCATTTCTTTTTCTCAAATGTTGCTAATCATTCAATCTGAACAAATGTTTTGGCTTGATAATTAACCTTATTTTCTTTGTTACTTTGACTAATATCTAGCACTACTTCTCCTTTATGTGGGCGTTTTGCATGGTTTTGGTTCTGGCTTATTGCCAGCTACAAGGTGGTGAAGGAGAAAATGCTCTATCGGGTATTGGTATCAATTGGGGTTCAATAGCATCCCATCCTATGGATCCTCCCATTGCGGTGAATTTGCTAAAGGACAACGGAATTAAAAAGGTAAAGCTTTTTGATGCTGATTCTTGGACTGTTGGTGCTTTTTCTGGCACAGACATTGAAGTCATGGTTGGAATTCCGAATGATCAATTGAAGAAACTATCCAAAGACGAGGACAACGCAAAAGATTGGGTCAAACACAATGTCAGCAAACTTGTTCATGATGGAGGGGTCAAGATCAGGTGTGTATATGAATATACAATTCCTTCACATAAGATTTTCACTGATCAATTTCCATATTTTAATTAGATTTCATTTGGTCTTTATGGTTAAGAGATCAATATCTTTTCATCCCCATTCACTATTTTGTTGCAGATATGTATCTGTTGGAAATGAGCCATTCTTGAAAAGCTACAATAACGCGTTTGTAGGGACCACATTTCCAGCGATGCAAAATGTTCAAAAGGCTCTTGATAAGGCTGGTTTAGGAGACAAAATCAAAGTGACCACGGCTTTAAATGCTGATGTTTACGAGTCTAAATCAAACTTGCCCTCAGATGGAAAGTTTCGTGAGGACATTTATGATGTCATGAAACAAATAGTGAAGTTTCTTGATGAAAAGAAGTCAGCGTTTCTTGTCAACATATATCCATTCCTTAGTCTATATCAAAATGACGATTTTCCAGAGGATTACGCGTTTTTTGAAGGTCATGGGAAAAGTACCAATGACAAAAATGCAAGTTATACCAATATGTTTGATGCCAATTTAGATACCCTTGTTTGGTCATTAAAAAAGGCTGGTCACCCTAATGTGTCAATCATTGTAGGAGAAATTGGATGGCCAACTGATGGTGACAAAAATGCGAATGAAAAAAATGCAGAAAGGTTCTACAAAGGGTTCCTTGAGAAAATGGCAAACAAGAAAGGTACTCCACTTCGCCCAGAACCGGTAAATGCTTATTTATTTTCTCTTTTTGACGAGAACCAGAAGAGTGTTGCACCTGGTAACTTTGAGCGTCATTGGGGTATTTTTCGTTATGATGGGAAGCCTAAGTTTCCTATTGATTTTTCTGGCCAAGGACACGATAAAATGCCTATAGGAGCAAAAGGGGTTCGTTACCAAGAGCACAAATGGTGTATTTTTAAGAAGAATGCCAACAAGAATGCCAGCAAGAATGCGTTGGTAGAATCTGTAAGTTATGCTTGTGCAGGTGGTGATTGCACAAGCTTAGGTCCTGGTTGTTCTTGTGCAAATTTGGACCAATCTGGTAATGCTTCATATGCTTTCAACCAATACTTTCAAATTAACGATCAAAGTGTTGAGGCATGTGATTTTCACGGGTTGGCCACTATTGTATCAGAGGACCCATCAAAAGGAAATTGTTTCTTCCCTATAGCAATCGTCAGTAGTGGAAACCTTCTCAGAGCAGTGCAAAATCTGGGAGGCCTTTTAATCGGATTCACATTGATTTTCACAACCTTCATGTAAAAACTTCTTAGCTAGTGAATAAGGGATTAGTGATGATAGATTTGAATAGTTTAGTTGTTATTGTAGATTTAAATCTATATAGGGTCATCATACCAAAAAAAAATAAATTAGTGAATGCTTCAAATAATTTATAGACTTGTTATTATTTTGATTCCATAATCAATAATATGGTCTCTCTCTTTCTTTCTCTTTCTTTATATATAAAGTTTGCATTTGAAAATTTTACAACTGTTGATCGAAATTTTAATTTTATAATAATGGTTGATTTGGTTTAATCTGATATAATATTAATGTAAAATTAAATAATTTATATTAATATTTTTTATTATATAATTTATACACATATTTAAAATATTTTTATAATAATATTTTTAATAAATTTTTAAAGACAACATATGTTTTATTAAAATTTTAATTAATTATCTTTCTCAATTTTAATATTATATTTAATATACCATTAAATATTTTAATAATTAATAATTAATATTTTTTTTATATAAATATATGTTAAAAAATAAATATAAATATAAAAATATATATAACTTAAACAAATTCATGGAGCGCACGGATTTAAAATCTTTTATAAATTATAATACATCAGGTTTAAGTATCAAAAAATACATGTTCTTTTTAAGTTAAGAGTATAAAGAAAATGAGAAATCCGACACTAAAATAATGTCAAAAACAACAAAATGGAACATTAAGCAGTTTATCTTTATTTTTTTCCTTCTAAATTTGCTTTTCAATTAATTGTTTTAGACTTAAGCGCTTGTATCTAATTTCTTAGATGTATAAATAGGAATATAACTTCTAAGGAATGATTATTCCTGTTTCGATTTTTAATTTGATTCAATCTAAAGTAACATCTATTTTGTTATAATCGTTCTGTTCTTGTGTTTGTTTTTTAAAAATCAATATAAAATCTAGACAATTATATTAAAATAATATAAATTTAAAACAACTTAACGGTATGAGATTCAGGATTGAAGGGGTTGTTTTAAGAATGTGTAACAAGTGTGACCAACAAATAACATGAGCCGCACTTGAATCACAAAGTTAAAAGCAATTTGCGTAACACATCTAATATCACCAGTTGGCAAGATTGGCCAAGAATACAGTACCCAACAAATGTGCATTACATCTATGGAAGGACACAACACAATTTTTAGTGTGACGGATGAACAAGGTGCATGGTGTCATTGGTGTGTGTCTCATAAGCCTCTGGTACTTGAGGTGCTGCATCTTATGGGATACACTCTTTGTTGTTCCAATGTGAGTGCAGTGCAGCTGAAGACAATGTGAGAATTAGGCTCCATCTCAATAGTCTGATACATGAGGTGTGCATAATAATAATAAATTCTGTGACAGAAAACGTGTTGCAGTAGTAATTGGTGCCCCTTGTGGTCTCTAAAAAATAAAATCACACCAACTCCTTTTTTGACAGATGAGCATCTATATTTGCCTTTATGTGATTTTTTTTTTTAAGTTTCCTTTATGTAATTTGGTGCAACTGGTCTCCATATAATATTCGTGTCTGGTGTTCTGTGGGATAGCTGCTAAACCCAAAGCTAAATCTTGTTTTCAATCTTGTCTTTTATTCTCAAACAACCACTTATTTCGCCTATTCCAAATATATTTTTATTTAATTGATTTAAATATATTTTTTACAATATTTTTATTGGGTTTTATAGTTAATTGTTATTGTGTTTTAATTAATGTAATATATTTTTTGGATTCTGTTTTGTTATATTTTAGTTATTATTTTATGTCTAAATATATTGTACAAGATTGTAGTTAAATATTTTTAAAAATGAGATATATTTTATCAATAATTATGTTAAATATTGTGATATGGATAAATAATTATTATTTGTTTAAGTTTATTTAAAAATATTTTTAATAAAATAAATAATTTTTTAATGTGTTTGTTAAGTTATTTTTTAAAAGAGTAATTTTTTGTATTTTTTAACAAACAAATGTTATCTATTATTAAGTAACTCTAACTCATTTGATTGAATAAATAGGTGAGTTGTTATAAATTTTTTATTTTAAATTTTTAAATATTAATTTTTTAAAATACATTATTTTAGAATTATTTTTTAAAATTTTTAAAGAAACTGTTCGAAAATTTAAGTTCATTGCAATTTAGCTCATATAATAATATGTTATGATTTTTTATTTATTAAATTTTTAAATATAATTTAGGTCTAAAAATTGTAAACATAATTGTTAAGGTATAATATATTTTTGTGTCTAAAATTTTTTTGAATTTTAATTTTGTGGCATCCAAATATTTGCATTTTTTTTTTTGTAAACTATGATTTCGGTCTTTTACTTTTCACAAAATTTATTTTTAGTTCATGATTATTGTTTTGATCAATATTAACAATTTATATTTTTACAAAATTTATTGGATTTAGAGTTTAAGATATAGGATTTAGGGTTAACAACTTTTAAATCAATCTTAATACATCAATTATATATGTCATTGTTTTTTATCTCTCTTATCAAATAGTAACATTGTATAGATTACTCTTTGACAAAATAATTACATATTAAAATATAAATTATATAAGTAATTTTCTACTAGTTTTACAATGTTACAATCTTCTTAGCAATGTAAAATTGTTAGAATAGGAGTTTGAATTTTTGGAAAAAAAAAAAGACAAAAAGAGATGTAAGCATAATCAACAATTCAAAGTTAAAAATGACAATAAAGTAGAATAAACATGTATAGTAACTATTTACTACTCGTCCTACAAAATAAATATTTGTCGCTACCGAGATATGCATTTATTTAATGAATATTTAGATTTTTTCAATATTTATAAGTATTCGTGGACATTAACCGAAAAAAATAATTTCAAAATATTTTAAATACAATTTAATTATATTTTATTTATTTATTCTAACAATTTAAAGGTAAAAAATAAGATTATTTAAATGTTCTACATAATTATGCTAATCAAGATTATTCAATTTAAAATGTTTTAATCTCATAAGTTCAAACAAAAATTAATAAAATAGAATATTTCAATATCACATGTGAAAACAAAAATAATTCATTACATTTGATCCCTAAAATTTTTAAATTTTATCTTTTAAGTCCTCAATTTAACTTTATTAATTTTTCTGTTAAAAAATTATAACAATGGTTATTTCAACATAAATATTTTTATTTTGAACATTAATATTAATTGTGTACTGCCAAAATAATAAAAAGTTATATTATATTTCTATTATTTTCAAACAAGTACATTCAAAAAAAATAAACTCATATATTAGCTCCATTATTGGAAAAACCTAATTTTGGTAACAAAAATAAATACAAGTAGATTAAGTGACTGTGATAGTTTTTGAGTTTTAGTCACATTATCTATAATAGATGAGTATAATAAATTTCAAGAATTAAATATAATAAAATTATTTTTAAAAGATTAAACTTAATATGAATCAAACCAAAATTATATTTAATTTAATTTTTAATTATATATGAGAAAAACATGTAATTTTTTTTATTAAAAATGTCTAATTGAAAAAAATAAGAATAACCTTACTTTTTAAATTGTATATTCCATGTTATAATATTAGAGTAAATTGAAAGGTAGAATTACAATATCAATATTTTTTTTTTTAGATACCCACTATTTCATTATATTATATTTTTAGATTTTTTTATATAAATTAAAAAAACTTATTTAATAAATAAAAAATAATAATAATGTTATTAAATTAATTTTAATCTTAATTAACTTTACTTAATACAATACAAGACAATAATTATATTAAAAAAATATTAAACATACAAATGAAAATAATTAATATTATATTAAAAAGTTAAAGTAATAGTTATTTTTTTAAAAAAATTATACGAAAATTAGAATGAAAGGAAAAGAATAACATTAACAAAGTAGTAAACATCAGTAAAACTTATGAGTTTTTGTTTTCTTGAGATAATCCATAAATTTATGAGTATCATTAACAAAGTTAAAGAATTTTATTGCGGTATGATAAATTTATTCACTTTCTTAATAACAACTTCACAATTGATATGCACGATAATTTCTAGTATGCATAGAAATTAAACTATAAATTTAAAAAACAATACTGCATTAAGAAAATAAAAGCAGATAACTTGTTTCTGCACACTCCTGCTTGTTTTATCCGTTACTTTCATCTCTTCACTTCCCTTGTATTAGCTCTATCACTCGTCTCAATTCTGCGGTAAACATTCTTATTTCCTCACAATATATTGAAAACAACCTCTGTTGTTGTCGTTTTTTTTCCTCTGTTTCAAAATTTGACGCTTTGTTTGTTAAATACTAACCAATTCAGCTAGTTTTTTATCTGGTTAGTGGTGGAGTCTTTGGGCCTTAATGAGTCCATTTACACTGTCCGTCATGATTAATGACTCTGTCATTTCATTACCAGGTAAGTAACGCATTTGCATTTTGTAAGTTCTGCTGTGTAAAAGTGTTTGTGAATTTATGACATAGGTTACTGGGATTATATTTATATGAAAATTTATTAATGTGAGGTTTATAACTCCTAGCTACTTAGGGTTATGCAATTATATCGAGGTTCAAGTTGTGTGCCAATTACCTATGATTGGTGCAGGAGGTGAATTTGTTTTTTTCGTTTTTCTTTAAGTTAGGATTATTATTATTATTCTATTGGTGTGAATACTGGGGGAGCTTATTGACTTCACAATTATAGGATAGGATATCCAAGTATATGTATAGACAGGGAGAAATTGCACTCTAGTAATTTTGATGGAGTTGAGTTTTGCTGCTCATAATTGTTACAAGGATTTTTGATATATTGAATCAAGTAGCACCATTGGAAATCGGAGATTTTCTCTAGGACTTAGGATTATATTCGAGGAGGGAATAAGAAAATTAAGGTATTATTGATGGTCAGTGAAAAGGGAATATCATTTTTACGTATAAACTAAACTTGTTAATGGTTAGCATATTTGCTAATTTAGTGAATGATTTAGCAGATAGGTCTATATGGCGAATGGTGAGAGTATTGTGTTCATGTGTTACTTTAGCACTCTGATTGCTGCTGGTTTGCGCTATCTGCTTCTCATTTAAGCAGGATGTATGGTTTCGCAGATGCTTGTATGAAGAGAAAACAGAACTTACTTCTGAAAAATTCTTTTGCATCAGTTAGCATGGGAGATGAAAAGCCGTTTGACTTCTTACGCACTTTATTTGGTAAGTATAAGATCTTCTTAGGTGTTATTCCTAGTGAAAATTTTTTGTCAGCGTTGGTGTTACTTTGCAGCAAAATATGATTTCAGTAGGTATTGTGCTGTCAGTTTTGTTTGTTTACCAAGTTCTTCTGTGGTTTGGACACAAAACATAAAATATTCACTGCCAACATAAGAGATTAGGTGATTAGATATTCTTAGTACATGTCAAAATTTGCATAAAGCATATGTGATATACACCAAAGGATAGAAATTGTTTTATCTGCATTGATGAAATTCGCCTTTTTCTTCTCTTCAAAAGAGGGAGCATTATTAATGAATACTTTATCAGGGCATGTCAAAAGATTATATTTGTAAATAACTATTAGACCCTCTTTAAGTAGAAGGCAGACCAACACTAAGACGCTGTCCCCCAATTCTTCATATATGAAGTGAAGAATTGAATTTTTGCCCCTTTTAAATAGTATTTTACCATCTTGATAAATTGGTAGATAATACTATATTCTTGATGGGTTAATTGCATTTCAATCTTTCTGATGAGCTAGATGGAATTTGCAGAGGGCGTTATTGCAGGAGGTACAGCTGGAGTTGTTGTTGAAACAGCTCTATACCCAATCGACACTATAAAAACACGTCTGCAGGCAGGTTTTTATGACAAAAATTCTAATGAAGATGTTTGTGTGTACTTTAGTTTATGCCACTGCCCACACAATTATATGTCCTTTTATGTGTATTTGTGTGCGTATGCATGTTTGTCTGTTGACTTGACATAAAATGTGCTGATGATATACCTTTTTCGCTAGGCCGCTCGCGGAGGAGAAAAACTAATATTGAAAGGCCTTTATTCTGGATTGGCAGGGAACCTTGCCGGTGTCTTACCGTGAGAACCTAATGGATAGCATGATGTTTCAAACATTCTAGGTTTTTATGTTAATTAAAAATTTTGAAAAATCAAATCATCTTTGAAAGAAATCAGAAAGTTGTTGGCATGCTTAATAAATTAACTTCCATTGATGATGATTCATTGAATTTCTGCTCAGTGACCTTGAGAGACTTGCATTTTGTATGAATGTTCTTTCTTGAAGAAAAAGAAAACTTGTGTGAATTTCTAATTCACTGCAAAATTACATTGTCAGTGATTTCTATCTCTCACTTTTCCGGATTCAGTGGCAAAGATCTTTGAGAAATAGCATATTCTTATGTAATACATAAGACGGAGAAAGAAGATTTATTTGGTAAGTTTGAGAGATGTTTGCATCCTATAAAGAGAGGTGGCTTAGAGATTGTAATTCTTCGGGCTTGCATTCAGCATTGGCCCCTCTTTGTAGGTGGTTCTGGCAGTATGTCTTGATAAGGGAGCCTTTGTAGAGACAGAGTTGCATAATAGTAGTGTTGAAAGTAAAATGTGACTAAATATTTTGGAATAAGCAAGGCTTGTTTGATTATGATATAAATCATCTGGTATTTACTTGCCTTTGGAATCGGAGATTGATAGATCTTTCCAAGACTGGATATTGAGTTTGCTGATTAAGTTTTTCTTTCGCTAATAAACAGTCAACAAAAGTTTGTATAGTTGGGGCGTGTGCTTAAAATGCAGTTAAGCCACTAATCTGTATTCTCTAGAATTTTCCTTATTGTTAATTATTTGTTGTCTTTGACCATGGACATAGGCAAAAGGACAAAACACAGTATTTCTTGTGTGCCTTGTTTACTTATCTCTTTTGCTGCATCCTACCATCTGCATATATGTATAAATTGCCAAAGCACCTGGAGCTACTTTCACAGCAGAATTTCTGCTGGTTTGTTTTTTGAAAATGATGTGATTGATGACATCCAGTGAAAGCAAGTATGACTTAACCGGGTTCTAGAAGTTCCTTTGATAGAGAAGTTTGGGATCACAATCACATTGTTGCTGCTAAAAACTGATACAAAATATCTAGCGAGCTCGTGTATTCACATAAATCATAAGAATTTAGCAGAGTTATTTGTTAATTCTTTTTATTTATTGTCCAAACATCAGCAGATTATGAAATTTGATTCATTTAATTAAATCTTGGTTCTGGTTGGAAAATGTCACACCAATCAACACTATTTGCTATCTCCTTATCTAGGATTTGTTTGAAAGAGTAGTGTCATTTGAAGTAACTATTTATTTATTGTTAGGATATTCAAAGGCCAAAAGGAGTTTTTTTGTTCCTCACAAATTTATTTAAGTGATTTTCACAAGTTTTCATTTCATGCTTATCAAGATATGAATTCATGAAGCACATCTAGGTTCTTTCCTTCACACCTTTTTGTTGCTTTTAAATGTGTAGGGCATCTGCTTTATTTGTTGGAGTATATGAACCTATAAAGCAGAAATTGCTGAGGATATTTCCTGAAAACCTGAGTGCTTTTACTCATCTGGTAAGATACTTCTATAAACATTGGTGTAAATGCTTCTTAGGAATTGAAATTTAGGAAGATTAGTTAGAATTATAATATGATCTGAATTATCCAATTCAGATCAGAATTAAGTTTCAGTATTTTACCCTTAATTTTTTCCTGTTTTCTCCTAAATTGTTGCGGATTGGTTGACATTTCCTAACCCAACTCCCATGTTATATTCTAGCATTGTATGACTCCATATGAATATGAGAAAAACAGTATCATCTCTTCTCCAAAAATTACAATTGGCACACAAATTTAAGTAAATTAAATTATTGCTTTCAAAAGTCTGAATTATGGTCAATTCTGGTCCTCTGAAGCCTCTGGAATTTATTTGACCTGTCTATTTAATCATTCTTTTGTTGCTGGCACACACTTCTCTTGATGTAAAATTTTGTCATTTTTTATGGGGATAAAAATCTTTGTGTTTTTCAATTTCATTAGACTGCAGGTGCCATAGGTGGCATTGCTGCTTCATTGATTCGTGTTCCAACAGAGGTAAATAAATTCTCTTTTTGTGAAATTCCGTAGTTGAAAACTGTCACACTGGACAATTTCATATTTTTACATGTACCTCAGGTTATCAAGCAACGAATGCAAACTGGGCAGTTTACTTCAGCTTCTGGTGCCGTTCGCTTTATTGCTTCTAAGGAAGGCTTTAGAGGATTTTATGCTGTATGAAGTTCACCATCTCTTCCTTTTAATTTTTTTTTTTGATAAATTCTATTCCCCATTGTCTGCGATGACATGTTAAAAATGTTTCTTTGATATTGATCTTTGAAATCACAGGGGTATGGATCTTTTTTGTTGCGGGATTTACCCTTTGATGCCATTCAGTTTTGCATCTATGAGCAGATTCGAATAGGTTATATGCTTGCGGTAAATTCCTCAAGTTTTATGTTTTCTGTGTTTTAGAGACACTTGTAGGGTTTTTGTATTTTTGTTTACCTGAAACAAATGTCCATTCCTATTCTCTTGTTATAATTTTGAGCCTGAAAATACTTTAGATTTCCTTCCTAGACAGTGAAAGGTCAAGTAGGAGAACCATAAGGATGAACATGACTATTTATTAGTTTTCTTTGACAAAGAATTAGTATTGTATATTGTGATGTACGATGGACTCAAAAAATATATCAGCAAGAATAGGAAAAAGGGAACATTATTTGAGGAATTTTTAATACAAGCACTAATCCATATTTATAGGCTAAACTTATTGAAGGAAAGATGGATTGGTGATGTTTGCTCCTCTGTTTCATTTCATAATTGATGTGACTTACATTCCTTTTTGCTAGGCACGAAGAAATCTGAATGATCCAGAAAATGCAATTATTGGTGCTTTTGCAGGTAAATGTGTGCCATTATAGGCATATCTTTATATATATATATATATATATATTGTAGAGTAATATGTGGATATACATACGTACTAAGTTTCATTTCTGATAGCTATGATGAGTTGATGCTTTAGGCTGAGTTTTTTTTTCATGAGGGATTTAAAAGCCAGTTTTTTGTCCTCACGATATGAATTAATCTTGTAAGGTGTATGGTTCTTTGACACAAATAACCTTTACTGTTTACAATTAGTGCCATGTTTCTCGTTAATTTTCTTCACAAGGTGACAGTTGCATTCCTTCCCTATCCGATGCTTGGGTTATCAGTTAAAAATGAAAAGAAAAAGGGGCTTAGGAACAAAACCAGAATCTTATTTCTTTTGGTTTCCTGATCTACATGATGCTTTCATGTCAAAGTGCTGTATCACTTATTCATGACCCCACTGAATGCTATAAAGAATAAATTACGAAAAAAAAGTTTAAATTGTGTTATATCTTATACATCACATTGATGTGTGTTTTTATCTCTTATTGCTTCCATAGATTTTGCAAACTCCTCTTTTGATGTAGTCTTTAGTGAATCAAAATGACCATGTTAACTGTCTCTCAGAGGACAAAGTGGGCACAAACATAATGTAATGAGTGCCTGAGCGGAGTTTCATGTCTGTAAGAGGAAAGTTAATCATTTGTATCTCCAATTCATGTATCTTTAGAAAACTCTTGGGGTTTTTTACACATTAGAGAAATTAATAGGTGATAGCAAAATAAATCTGAATATTGTTTGATTTAAGCTACTCATTTTATATTAAGTATTTGCGTGATTGAGTTGACGAAACTGGCACCTCCAAAATTTCAGACAAGGGCACCTGTATCCTAACCTATGCTTACACAAAATCATTTGTTGCCTCTATTTTTTTTCCATTTCTATATATAATATTTTGAGGGGTAGGCAAATGGTTTCATGGGTAATAAGGATTCTTGGAGGCATAAATTGCTGTGTTTTGTTTTTTCTGTATGTTTGATTTTGTTAACCATTATTGCAAGTCCAACTCGCCTTGTGTTGAGTTGAGATGCGACTAACTGCATTGTTTCTTGTAGGTGCATTAACTGGAGCTATAACTACTCCCCTTGATGTCATTAAGACAAGGTTAATGGTTCAAGTAAGCTATGATCTTGTTTCTTTTTCTTAATCTTGTTTTTACTAGATAGTCATCTAAATCTATACACATATGATACTTATGTGTATGGATAATCTAGAAGCAAATCAATAAGAATATTCGGTGAGTTATCAAGTCATTCATAAGTTCCTATTTTTCTCTTCAAGGGATCTGCAAACCAATATAAGGGAATCGTTGACTGCGTTCAAACCATTATTAAGGAAGAAGGACCTCGTGCCTTTTTGAAGGTAAGGGTTTTCTGTGTTTTCCTCCATACATTGTAGTTTGAGTGGTAATGTAGCATGATCCAAATGAGGGTACAGCCATGGCAAGAAAACTATTTTTTGGTCCTTATAAGCTATAATTTGCTGCAGGGTATTGGTCCCAGAGTACTATGGATAGGCATAGGTGGTTCAATATTCTTTGGCGTCCTTGAGAGTACAAAACGTTTTCTTGCTGAGAGGCGTCCTACACTACCACATAAATAGTTTTTTTCCTAGCCTCTCTCACTCAATTCTTCCCTCAGTGCCTTTTTCCAAGTGCAATATTTTCTTAAATACACTATACTCTTTTAATTTTTTATCTTGCAATTTTAAGCGTTAAGAGCAAAATTGTATTGATTATTTCCTTTCGTGCTTGTCCGTGGGCGATGACTTAGTTCAAGGTTGGCCAACTGCTAAAATGATTTTTTCTGTTGAATTTTGAGAAGCGTGTCTCTTGATTCTTTGATGAGTTGTAGTTAACAAAAATGTCCCATTTATTCTGCCTCTGGGTATTTCGAAAAGTATTTCAACTTTGGTGGTGTTCCTGGCTTTATTTTCTCTAACCCATTGTAATTGTTGTTCTAAGTTTTATAAATATCATTTTATTTTGTAAATTTTTCAAACAATAAAAAAAATAAAATGAAAAACTAACCTTCATTCGCATTGATTAGACCGTCTAAGCACATACTTAGTTGGTAAAGGGCTCACTTGAGTCGGGGAAGTGTTCAATAGCATGGCATAAATTGCTTTTCTCAATTCATTTGGTAAAAAAAAATAATATGGCTTTAACAGCAAGCAAACCGAAAATAACACGCGCTTTATCAAAAAGCTAATACTCAAAAGAGCCTCGGCCCCGAGAATAGGGGAGGGGGAACCATCGTATTGCCTGTATTAAAATGGCATCACTCAGTAACACGTTCTGAAGCAAAACTAAAAAGCACTACGCATGAATATTTTTGTCGAAAGAATTGGTTCATGCATGTAAAACATGACATTGGATTTTTATATTGATGTACAGGAACTATACATTTTGGAGAAAAAAAAGAAACCAATGGGGCATTCTATTCTACTAGCCTCAAAACCGACAATAAACTACCCTCTCCTCCCTGCAAAAAAAAATGGAGAAAATCAAAACAAGAATGGTGTTTTACAAGAATGAGCTATAGATACAGTTGGCCTAATATACTACAACCATCAAGCGTTTACTCAACCAAAAAATATACATTCACTTTCACCAATTAACCATCCAATTTTCATTTGGTCAACACTTAAGGTTTCTGCTCGCCATCTTCAATGTTTGCAGCAATAGTCCCTAAATGTTTTGAATCCATCAATGGTTCAAGGTCAAGAACCAACTTACTGTCCACCATGATAGTCCAATAATTATGATGATCTACAGTTTAAGTTTTCACATTAAAGGGAGGTAAGCTCCACCATGACCCTTCCTCAGAACTAGTGGTGCTGCATTGTCGGGGACCTTATCCATTTTTTCTGTACATGCATCAATGACATCCCCAAATCCAGTTGCCACTGTAGCTAACTGCATCCGCAACTTCAAATCCCTTGTTCGCTTCAGTAAGCATCTGAATGATCTTCCTAAATACTTAGCCCATTCAGCTGGCAATCCTCCCCCGGTGAGCCAGACAGAGAAATGGGATTGGTCCCCTCTGGCAGCAACTTCAGCTCTATAGAATCTAGCTAAATCAATCAGCATTGAAGGCTGAAGAGGTAAAACTGCTACAAATTCAGCCACAAACTCCTCCATTACTTCTGGTTTAAGCATCTGGTTCCAGAGTACCAAAGCCCATTCACTTGGCTGGTTCAGGTTATAAGCTTCAGCTACAATCAGAGCTTCCTGAAATCGAGACTGCTCAACTAATGCTCGTCTAGCATTGGTTTCTGATCTATAAAGCCATTGGAAATCTGGCATTCGTATTTGAAGAGACAGAAGGGAAGCCTGAGCACAATCTCTACGTGTTTTGTTGCCAGCATCAATTGAAGAGTGAACTTCAGCAGCTTCAATGAAGTAGCGCATGGAATCCAACAAGTCTTCATTCTGGTCCTTGTTGTAGCGGCGAAACCACTGCTCACATGATTGCTCTGCACGTGACTCTAAAAGAGCCGCCGTCTCATGTTTCATATCAAAATGATTGTAGACCTGTACGGATCATAAAATTATAATCAATAAATTATCATATATTTTCATCTATTTCTTTGCTTCATCTTGAAAGATATTAAACTTTTATTGATTTTGAGGAAAAGAGAACCAAGAGTGGAAAAAAAAGAGAGAAAAACTTTCTGAGCACGAGGAAAAAAGCAACTTGTCCACTTTTAAAGCTGCTGCTAGAAGAAAGAAAGCTATTAACATAACACCGAACATGAAATGCCACACCATTGATATATTATATAGTGGGATAACAGTAATAAAATTCAATAAACTTTGAGTCACTTAAAAAAAACAATAATTAAATAAATAACATAATACAGCTGAAGTCGTGGCATACACTAGACCAAATTATTGTGAAACAAAAGGTATAGACTTATTCAATATATAATTACATAGAAAAATTGTATGTTAGCAGCATACAATCATTAGTCTATATATTCATTTATTGTATGCTAAATAAATATCGTTAGTAGTTGATATTATAGCAACATAAAAAAATACAAACCATGGCAAATGCATCAAGGTCATTAGGGTTGAAATGCTTCAAGGATGTAAGAACAGCCATTCGAAATCCTCTGATAGCCTCAGCAGTGCCAGTGTTTGTGTCTGCAGCAGCAGAATACTTCTGAAGAAGAAGATCCAATTGACCATTTTCTATAAGAATGCCAAGAATGAAATTGAGAGCATAAAAATTTCCAACTCCAGTTATCAAGCGAGCCAAACATGGAAAATCGCCCTCCAAGACATAAGCATCGACCCTTGTTGCAGCAAGGGCCACAAGAACATCAACTCCATCAAGGCAAGAAGATGATTTGTAGAAGTGGTGTGACAGAATAAGAAGCTCAACCTGAAAATGCCAATTTTGTGGGGGCAGAACAGTGTCAGCTTCAAGCAAAACAAATGACTTATCCAGAATCATTAAGATACTCTCTAATTATATTTTATCCGGATTACTGCTTCCAATAACACAAAGGGAGAGGGGCATTGTAAACAATATCATTGGCTGTCAAGTTGTCATTGTAAAATGGGATCTTGTAAGAATGGTTAGGGCACTAAAAGTGTGAGGTGTAAGTGGTCATTTAATCCTTACAATTTATACAAGATTTAATATTATGATTCACGTATCTCACTCTTATAATAAACTAGTTCACTTATCTCACTCTTACAATAAGCTAATTCTCTCACTTGGTATGTCCTGTCTCTCTCTCAACACACACATACGAGTCTATTATTTCTATGCCTGAAATTCTGCCACCCACCATACTAGCAACCTTTTTTGTGGTTAGAAAAACATAACTAGTTTGTAAACCAATAGATACATCATGTTAATCAACAATTGGCTAATCATTAATCGATGCAATGTGTGGGATTGTAGAAGAAACATTTTTCACACACACATAGGATCAATTGATACTAGTCAAGACTTGAAAGTTGAGACACTTACTCCATAAAGAAACTTATAGAAGAAACTTGTTTTGATCACACCAGCTATTATGAGTAATTATCATCATGTTGCATGCCACATTTTATGAAAATTAAGAACAGTATGTTAATTTAAGATATTTCACTGGAGCATTATATAATCCTGTATCAGTACATAATTTTATGCAAACAATCCAAACTTCTAATCCCACAATTGATTTTCTGAGAAATCCATCCCATAAAAATTTAGACAGCAATTTATTTCTCCCGAGAAGGTTGGATTACTCTTATCCAGGCTTGTCTGTCTAGCATTCCTGTCTACTACTTAACTTTGTTCTGTAGTCTAGTGGGAATTGCAAATTCAATAAACAAGATTACGAGAGATTTTCTCCAGCCAGATGCCATAGATTTAAGAAGTGACCACTCAGTAAGCTGGGAAGGTTGTGTCATCCAAAGAAAGGGAGGGTTCTTGGATCTTGGAAGTTTGGGGTCTAAGAACATTGCTCTAGCAGTTAGGTGGGATGTTTCCTTCAGAATCATGTTCCCTTTGGCATCAAGTCCTGAGTGAGCATCACTTGCACTAAAATGGGCAGAATACTGATATAACAACCTCAACTCCTCATTCTAGTCCTTGGAAATTTATGTCACACAGACATGCCACCTAAGTTTTAGCTTTCCTTGAAAGTAGGTAATGGTTCTCATGTTTTGGAGGACCACGGGTAGCAGATTCCTCTTTTAATTTGGCTTTCCCTTGGCATTTCTGTCCATCTTCTTTGCACAACTCTCCTATCCAAAATTGCATAGCATTTGAAATATCTTTGGTTCTTGGGATTTTCATTTTGCTTGTAACTTAAGTGATAGAAAATCCTCTAAATTGGAGGTTCTTTCAAGTCTCTTGATTCTGTTTGTTTCTTCTCTGGTCCTCCTAAATAGATAGAGAAACATTCCACCTGATAAACCCCTTTGGCAATCTAAGGCTCTCTCAAAGATTATTATTTAAACAACTGTGCTTAATAGAATTAATGCCAATGACATGTCTGAACTTTCAAGTGTGTAGACACAAGGCAATTTCCCCTAAAAATGTTGTATGTGAGTTGCAAGCTCAGAATCTGTTCCTTGCCTGCTCTTACATTGTTCTGCTGCCACTGTTTTATGGAATTCTTCACTTGTTCGGCTTTTGTCAAAGAATGTTGGGCATGTCCTAATTCTTTTGACCAGTTTTACTGGTTTTGGTAAAAACAGAGAAACAAAAGTTTGGTAAATTGCAATATTTGCTACACTTTGGTACATTAGGGTGGTTTTAGGGATATCTCTTCACATAAGCAGTGCCTTTGGGATAAAATTAGGTGCTTGGATTTTGCATGGTGTAAAGCACATGGCATTTTCAAAGGGTGTCACTCACAGAGATGTTGAGGGATTGAGTAGCTTTGCTACATTCATGTCATTCTTCTCTTAATCTTAATAAATTTCCTCTTTAATTAAACAAAACAAGAACAAGGGGGACCGCTATCACAATTGGCTAGATTTATCATCTTAAAACAAATATGAACTAGAATTTTCCCATCAGAATCAATATTAATTCACCATTTTCTAAACATAATTGTGAAAAATATTGCAAGGCTAACAACTACTATCATGATACCTCACACGCATGAGGTATTTCTTGTCCAGTAATCACCAAACGCATTAAAGCGTGTCCAATTTCTGGTTCAGAGGGACAAAGCTCTGCCCACTTCAAGAAGTCTGAAAATCTCCACAGCAATGGAGCAGGTCCTTCCTCCTTTTGCGAATCCATATATCCTCCACGATGTGCAGCCAACACACCCTGGCAATATAAATAATTAAGCATAGCAACATAGTTATATGAACTCTTATTAAGGTAACAGAACTGTATTTAAATAGAGTTGTTTAAGAGACGCCTACATAACTGACACTACAAGTCAAATAGAAAAGTGTAACATAAATGACACCAATTCACATATTCTGGTTAATATCTATATTAAATACATAGGCAACAAGCCCACAAAATTCATCTATGACCATTGACCAGGAGGGATGTCTAACACATTTACCAATACCACACACCATGCCACAGCCGCACAAAAACATTATTAACTAGAATTGATATAAAATGATGAACCAAACCTTTAGAAAAGATTCTGCTAGTATTTGAGCAATACTTGCTGCTGGCATTGGATGAGTCTGCACCAGAAAGTTAGCCTCCTCAAAGGAATCTTGTGCTTTAAGAGAAAGCAGCTGTAGTAGTTCAATTGGTTGCTTGTTGAATGCCTCAGAAAATGAGAGGCCCAGGGTGTTTGCAGCTTTTATAACTGCTATTATTTTCTTACATAGCCCACGCCCACTTCCTTCAGTAAAAACAGTCACCATATTCTCCAAAACCTAGTTTTGCATGTCCAAAAATTGTATGCATTTACATCATATTGTCAGTAGAGAAACAAAACTTGCAATAACAACATGGAAGGGGGTCTGGTTGGACAATTACCTGCAGTGGGTCAACGAAGTGCTTATATTTCAGTATACCATATGACTGCATAACTGAACGCACTTCCTCATCAAGCATTGGCACTGATACATTGCTAGGAGGAGTTGAAATAGCAGCAAGCTTCAAGGCTGCATCAACAAGTCTAAACTCAGATGGTATTTGTCCAGGAGAGAATTTATATTGTAGTTGCTTGGAGGCAGCAATTTGCCCAAATTCCAATAAAGAAAGTACAGCCCTTTCCAGCTCTGCTGCTCCAACCCTTTCCTCCCACCTAGAAAAAGACATTTCCACTTTTACATTTTCCTCTGGCAAATGCAACTCATTTTTTAAACTAATAGTACTTGAGCCATCATCAGTATCAGCACTTTTATCTGCTGATTCAAGAGGTGTGCGCCTTGATGCCATGTATCCTTTTGCCCTTCTTTTTGTTTTTGTATTTCCACCAAAAGTAGTTGAAAGACCAGCATCCATCACTTGATTCTTGTGAGATATTTGGTTATTTTCCCTGGACTCATATTTTTCTACAATTCTACTCATTGTATTTATATGGTTGTCCATCTTTGCTATTATACTCGCAGTTCGGTCAATAATACTGGAGTCATTCTTGATACCATTCTCCCTGGTAGAAAAGGTAAAATTGAAATCTCCTTCACTCTTCACCTGAGTCTCAGACTCAACAGCTAAAAGCCATACTTTGGTTTCAATTTCACGCAGAAGTTGCAACGAACAGACACTGTAAATTCAGCGACATTATAAGTAAAGATAACAACTAAACTAAAATTGAAACAGAAAGTAATTCTTGAATATGTTCCATACGGGTTGGAAAGACTTATCATCCCACTCAGCCATTGCAGAGAAAGCAATAAAAGTTCATGAAGCTCCCTTGCAGGAAGATCTTTCTCAACAGCTTCAGCATGTTTAAGAAAAAATAACCCAGCCTGCAGTCATTACAACAGAGATCAAATTTCAGCGTAAAGCAATATAGCATATATCTTTAGCTGAACATTGATTGTACTAGTGTACTAGAAATCAAACACACTTGAAGAGAAGGGAAGGAATATCTGATGAATAGTGTGTGGCAGTGGTTCCATAAAGCAACCCTCTCTTCTGGCACATCCCAAAGAAACTCCTTCCATTCAGCTACCATAGATTCAGCCTACCATTTATAAAAGGAGCAGAGAAAGATAAGTGGAACAGGTTGATGAGAAATAATTGCTAAAAGTCATCAAAAGAAATTTTCTTGTAATATGGCAAAGACATTATAAGCTCTACCAGAACTCAGATTTACAGAAAATTTAAGATGATTCAATATTTAAGTGAATTTATAATATTTCAGTAATGTCCTATCTTCAATGTTTAAAAAGTGAAATTTGTCAATAAAAACTCATTTTCAACACAAGATATTTACATCCATTGATCAAATGAAATGAACATCAGCACCAGAATTTATTAAAACTAGATAATTACAGCATGAGTCAAACCAACATGATAAGTCATTTGCACAATTCCATGCAAGTAACAGAACAAAATCACTTATAAAAGATGTAGTGATTAAGCAATAAGATATTGTATATTACAAAAAACCATTACTTATGTTCATAAATACTAAATTTTCAACTGACAATGTAGTGTCTGCATTAAAATGAGTTTTATCATGCCTGCCAAAGTAAAATTAATTAATCTAACAGACCAAAATTATACTTATTAAGAGCCTATATGATAACGAAGAACAAGACTTCAAGCATTTGCAATAATATCAACATGAGTTGAAGGAATCTTAAATTAGTTATAATGGGGTTTGTATAAACCATTCAATCGATGATGATTTTAATATAGGCTCAAGAATTCGCCTCAATTGAGATTACGGGTCACAAACAGGTTTACAACCTTTAAGTATTACCTGAGATTCAGTAACATGATGCGTAGCAGATTTCCAGGGTGCACCACTGGCCTCCAACTGCTTGGCCCAGTTCCTTGCCTGCTCCCAGTGCCTATTATTCTCTAGTGCAGATAAGAGTGAAGCATCATCTGAAATTTTATCACCTAAATGCAACTCATTATCTTTACGAAGTAAAGGCTCTGCTAAATTAATTTTCCAATAAACCCTTCGATAGTATGCTGCAGTATATCCACCATCACCAAAGTCAGTAGCAGCAAGAAGTTGCAGCAAGCATCTTTTTTCATAAGGAGATGGGCAGGTTGAAAGCACAGCATCAGCAGCTGTTGCAGCAGTAGAACTAATCCATGATACCCCAATCTGCGCCTCTCTTCCTACATTTGCCTGTAAGTAGATTGGTTCTTCCTTTATTCGTGCAGAAAAGGAGCCCAAATGTGCAGAAGCTTCTGAGAGGCGCATTTGTGAAAATGCCTGAAGAAAAAAAAAATCACATTGGCAGGATACAGGGGGATAGAGTGTAATTTACCCTAAATAAAAAAGACATACCGAATGAAAGAAAGTCAAGATACATAAGTAAAAAATAACCAGATACTGGGACTTAAAACCAAGACCACTTTTAATGGCACTTAGCCAAAAATGCAGCAGCACATGAAAATGAATCAATACTGTATTCAACAATTGACAACTGTTGAACATAGTATCTATCCACTATTCTCAAGGATACACTAAATGATACAGATGAGTTTTGAATTAGTTGGCTTACTTGAAGAGCACGGATGAATGGTAGCAAGGGGCATGATGGAAGGAACATCTCAAATGCCCTTAGCAAGGGCAAGAACAATTGTTGTTCACAAAGCACTGCAACCATCTTTGAAAGAGAAGCAGGCCCTTCATTGGAATCACTTGGAACATTAAGGCACCCAAAATGTTCAACTTTTCTATCATTCTCCATAGTTTTACCTTGGGAATCAAATATTTTTTCACTTGTAGAAGAGCTAGAGATGTCAGATATTGCAGAAGCAGAGGAGTCTAGTGAAACAGTAGTCATTAACCGTCGACGCTTGGGACTCTGCCTATTGTAATGAAATGAAAGTACTCTGTCACCTATAGACAGGGTATTAGTAGCATTTACAGCTGCTCCAACATTGTCTGCAATCTGGGAAGCGATATCATTCACCTTAATGGATGAAGTTTCTCTGTCCACAGATAAAAGGTAATGAATTTCAATCCTTGAAGTCTATGCACATGTTTGAGTCCATGTAGATCAGTTGACAAATCATCATATAATGTGAATTTTCAGTCCAATTGTTGAATTATACAACAACCAAACCTTATTCTACTACATGACGTTGGATAGAGTATGATGCATGTCTTAGCAATTTATTTTTTAAAATTGAACACCAATAAGCATGAAATTAAATATTTGCTAGTTTTAACATGTGCTTATGCAATATAAAAAATTTAAGATGAAAGTAAAAGTTTATGAGCATGATTTTCATGATGGCAATTTTAATTCAACAGTGGATTTTACAAGAAACCTGTCACATAAAAAAGAATAATTCCTGCTGTTTATAAGATTTTTAATTCTTTTAAGCTGTTACTTTATCCTAAAATCTAGATAGAAAGACAGGCAGATTTTGCCCACAGTAATATAGACCACTTTTACACTCAAGCTCAACATAAATTAAATCACACGAAACTGCAAGATCTTCACATCAGAAAAGGCTAAATATATTAAAAAAGAAACATAAGTATGAAATTATCGTTTTACTTATATACAGTCTCAGTCACCTTGCTGCAGTAATTTCCAACCAAACTGTCAGGCATGACAATGGAGAGACATCAAGGAAACATGAAGCAACCATTGCCAATATTGACCAGGACAACTCTTTAGCTTTCCTCAAGAGAGCCTCTCCAGGACATTTTTGCTTTTCACATTCTGCTAATATTTGGAAGATTTCAACTGGAACACACATGTTTTCATCGGGAAAGGTTGTTTCACTGCCTTTCTCTGGTGTATCCAAGAACAATGCAGAATTTGCCTTTTTCTTTGACTGCATTCCTCTCAAAATTGTTAACATATGAAGTCTGAGACGTGGATCACTAAATTCCTTTGATGCCTAGCATACACAATCACAAATGGTTTCAAAGGGGAACAGTTTCACTTTAGCATCATATACACAGTTTAAACTTTATGATGAGTTAAGATAGGGAACAAGACTTACCACTTGGACTATTGTATCAAATGAATATCCTCCTATCTGAGCTTCGGACAAAAATTCAATCTGGCAAGGGCCGGAAAAAATCATAAGATCATAGTTTGAGTAATTAATAATAGAAACAAGAGTAGAAACATACCCAGTCATTGTCTCTAGCTAATACAGCAAGGTACTTGGTACTTAACAGAAGCTGGTGCAATCTACAAAAATTTGTTACCAAAGTCCAGTGCTGGCTAGCAGCCTTTCGTTGAGATCTTAACTCATTTCCATCACCATTTCCACTTAATAGCCATGACCCATAAGTTTTTCCATCAATCAACCGTGGAAGGCTAGCCTTTTCCAAATGGTGCAAGACAAGCATAAGAGCTCGTGAAGGTTGTTTACTTACAGCTCCTGTCTCAGTAGCAATTACAGGAGAATCCTTGTGCAAATATTCATCAGCTAAAGCTCGAGCAAGAGTTTCTGTAACATCACCTTCATGGGATATTGCATGAAACACAGATCCCTTAGGTGATAATTGCCTGAGATTTTCATTATTTTCACTTGATTTGTAGAACAAAGATATTCGTTTAAGCACAGCAATATCAACACGCATCTTGTTGGCAGATAAACCACATAGCTCCAGAAGAAAAGCACATGAAGCAACAAGCATAGAATCCTCAAAATGCATAATAGCAATTGGCAAAACCTGAAAATTTAAGAACAATTATCAATCTACCATTCAAAACTTCAACGAGAGTCATATCTTTCTTTTTTGTATTTTTCATGAATGAAAAGGCAGGGAGCCAACGATGTTACATATTAGGAAAGAATATGGGAGAATATCCAGCATCAAAATCAAAAGAAACCCTAAGATGTAAAAATATACAATCATTAATACCCTTAACCAAACAACTTAAACATTTAGGTCTATAGGTTGTTCACAAGGTTCGAAAGCCTCAATGACCAAGTGATCAAGATTGATCCTTGCTACCCATATTTGTTACAGTTCAACTACAAAGTAGCAATGGCTTGTGTATTTTCCATGATTAAAGCCCAAAATATTCTTTTAGGGGCATGATAGAGGTATAAACTATCAATATGCCCTATGTAACATTTTTAAACTTTTGGGTTTTCTTGACAAACAAATTTAGAAGTGGCTTGGGACTAATGTCATTGCCCATTATGAAATTTATCATCAACACAAGATTCTTATCTAGTATAAAAAGCAAACATTTTTCAACATTTGCACATAATGCATTGATTTGTTTTAGGCTTAATTTCACTTTAGGTCCCTCAAGTTTCACAATTCTCTAATTTTAGTCTCTCGAATTTCAATTATATCAATTGGGTCCTTCAGGTATTTCAAATGTGCAATTTTAGTCTCTCGGATTTCAATTGTGCAATTTTAATCTCTCAAGCAATGTAATCGTGTGATTTTAGTCTCTTAGGTTTTGCAATCATGCAATTTTAGTTTCCCAAATATTGCAATTGTATGATTTTAGTCCCAAAAAATTAATTTCAATTTTACAAATATGAAATTTGAACAACTAAAATTGAACAATTACGCTATCTGGAGAACTAAAATTGCAACGATTGTAAAATCTAAGAAACTAAAATCACACAATTGAAATTTGAGAGACTAAAATTGTACATTTGCGATACTTAAGAGACCCAATTGACACAATTGAGACTCAAGAAACTAAAATTGCACAATTATGATACTTGAGGAAACAAAAGTGCAATTAACCCTTTGTTTTAATTTTATCTCTCATTTCAAGTACATAAGCAGAAAATCTATATAAAAAACAAGTACTCACAGATGAAAGTAGAGTCTCTTCACTTTGTCCTAGAGGCGAAAGAAGTGTCTGAACATCCGATTGAATGTTAGTTTGTCCATGAGCTGAAGTGCTAGATTCCCCTTCTGACTTCAGATTTTGAATTTTGTGGCCAAGAATTTGGTTAAAAGCTGCCAATGCTCGTCCACGATGCAAAAGATGCTCAAGCCCAAATCCATTTTCCTGAAAAATCAATTCAAATTACCAATATACAGTATCAAAGTATAATTGGAATGGAACACAGCAAATTGCATTTTGCACTTGTAGGAACAGATATAGGACAACATTGTCTGTCAGAGTTAAGCTCCTAAAAAAGAAAAACCTAATAGCCAGAATTTTTTATTGGAACAAGTTGCATGGTTATTGACCTTCGGATAAATGGGCGGTTCCGACACTTCTTTTTTTTGTGTTATGTGTTTACTGCATAGCATTTCCTAAAATAATATTTGAATAGGGGAAAAAACCTTTTACTATCAAGAAAATTGCCACACAATTATTAAGTGTGACAACACAAACCAGAAACTGCATGGAATTCAATCAAAAGGATACTCATTTAGTTTATAGCCACAAAATAAAGCAATTGGAAAGAAAGGTAATTGGTTACTGAGGTAATACATATCAAGCATGAGAAATGTCAGGTGAAAAATACACAAGATTAAAGAAACAGAACCATCCCTAATTGAGAACTGTCAGTTCTTTACAGAATAGAACATACTATATGGCATGTGCTCTTTAGAGAGCTTCACACAACTAACAACTCTAACACAAGGGAGAAACAAATATTGAATCTCAAATTGTAGTCAAACTCTCCAAAAAGGCAAAAACATAAAAACTACTAGCAAACCAAACAAAATTCTTGCAAACTAATGCTACTCCATGCTACTAATCCTCGTACTACTTAGGACTAGTGATCATTCTGATTTAGGAAAAACAAATTCGATTGCAGCTCATAATTAGAGGAACTGGACCGGAACCAACATCAACCTAATGAACGGAGCAAGTCAATGGGTCATTGCTTCAACTGCTTTGTTGCAAGTCTAACAATTGAACCAGTAACTATTTTATAAATATGGAAAGAAATAAATATAAGATGATGATCAATAGTGCTAACACTCTAATATGAAGTTTTGGCAATTAACTTCTGGCTTATAAAGGATCAAATTGTAAAGGACGTAATTTTATCTTGTGATAAGCAGGGACCGATGCATTCAACAGTATTGTGAAGACCATAAATAATAATATTATAAAAGAAATAATAATTTAAAGTTAATACCCATATCCAATTCTTTACCCAACCTTCTTCATTGTTTGTACTTTCAAACAGTGCACATCCTAATCAACTTATCTTGTTTCCCCATCAACTAGCTTTTCTCATTATTTTATTCACATGTCAAGTTATTTGAGAATATTTCAAAATTGTCCTGGCAAACAAAACTGGATCAAGGCCAGCTAAGATCTTGAGCTAATCATGAGAAGTTTGAAATGATGTTTCCTTTTCTAACAAGTTGCACATTAGTCTTGTGCACCTTAATCTGTGACTCCAACCAAAGCTTTGATAAGGTCATTTTCATAGGACAGTCAAATTAAATATCAAACCAGCCAGGCAGCTGGCTGAACTGAGTTAATCAGGTTCCTCATGCTCTGTTGCAATTGGAGTCTGTAGTACCAATAAAACTGCATATACTATATAGCTAAACAAGCTTTTAAGCAGTAAAAAAATTATTAGCAGAGAATGAAAAAATTATGAAAGTAAAATTGAGTAGAAAAATGGCAAGTCGGACAATAAGTCCTAAACAGAGACAGAAAAATAAGAGAAACAAACAACTAAATTTAATGCCCATACCTCAAGTAAAGGACCATAAAGTTCTTCTTCAATGTGTCTTTGGATAGTTGCCTCCCAGGAGATTGCACTTATCTCGGCATGTACATCAGCATTTATGAATAAATCAATATCTCTGTGTGGCAAGGTTTCCCCTGTAGGGAACCCTGAAAATGATTGGCATCCAAGAGGACCCTGTAATGTAATGAAAACCACATAACTTGGATTGCATACATATACATGATTGTGTCTGCAACAGCATGCAGACTACATGGCAAAGTATTTATAAAAAAACAGGAGAGAACAAGATATCGTTGATGTAGTCCTAACATGGCATATAAAGCACAGTATTTTCAAAAGAAACAACACAGACTGGTATAATTTGAATAAAATAAGAATGATAACATCATAAAGAAAAGGAGAATAAAACAGACCTGGACATAAAGTTGTATCAATCTTCGTATAGGCTTAGGAAACCAGCATGGAAGCATTTGTAGAAGTGAAGTATCGCGTCCAGTAGAGAAGAAGATGTCATCACGCCAATTAAGATAGTCTGATAAAGCTGCATTGCAAAATTGTGATAGACAAAAATTGACATAACAAAAAGAATATAGGTTAGTTAAAGTGCCCAAGTAACCTAGGAGATCATAATGGGGTTAGTAGCTAACCAGTTTTTGCTTTAGGGACCAGTAAGGCCATTGAATCTTGTCCAAGACATGCTCCAACAAGCATGCGCCACAATGTGGGGAACTTTTGCAAAGTTGGCCTAAGGTTCTCCAATGTGCACTGGGCAGAGGAATTACTATGCCTATTTACACCACCGCTATTTAAGCAGCCTTGAATTGGGACAGCAGCATGCATCAGGGTTGCCAAGGCTGCCATTTCTCCCCCTCCTTCGGCAATGTCATCAACCGTTCGGATTATTTCATCTAACTCCAGAACACTGAGGTCACTTCTAGGAACTAAATTACGTGACTCTATCGATCGAGCATTGGCAAGTGAGGCCTCATATTCACACCCCTTAACTCTTGATAAGAGTAGCCATCTTGCCCATTCACAATCAACCTGTCAAGAAGCCATGTTTCAACACACAACACTAACACCTCTTAAAAGCAAAGACATCCATCACATTAACATAAAAGTTTTGAAGGATAGAGATTGAATGAAACAATGAATGGGATATAAGGAATATTGAATGTCCACAACAATAAAGCCTCTTAGATGTAATAAAAAATAATAAATAGCATTGGGCCAATCCATTGGCTTTGTTGAAATCCTTGTAGACTATAGATATAACTAAAGTAATACTTATAAAAGTTTGGGTAATCCTTATCTCATGAACTAGCTTTTTTAACCCGTATTGAAAATGATATTAAAGCCTATCGTAGATCTAATATTGGGCACCCTAAACCGTCAGTGCAATCTATTGGCCTTGCAGGTTTCCGTGTGCAATATTTAAAAAAAAAAAGGCATAAAGAAGTTTTTAGTTCCTATAAAATTAGGTTTTTTCATTTTGATCCTCTTGGATTTTTAATCAATGTCCCTATTAATTGTTTTTTTCATTTTAGTCACTGATGTCAGGGTTCCCTGTTAAGTCATAGTTTAATGACACGAGTAGCTGAGGTTGGAAAACAGGGCTGACATTGTCTAAATAACAGGAACTAAAATGAAAATCTTCCAATCTAAGTCTATATCAAAAGTTTACAATTTTATAGGGATTGAAATTGTAACCTTTTTGATATATACTTAGATTGGCTCTTACTCCCAACAACTGTATTACATGTGGTGCTAGTTCTTCATCTGCTCCTACATTATTCCATTTCTGTCTGTTTACAGTATATTGTTCGGCGTTTTTTGTGAAGGCTAGGTCTGAGAAAGGTTCTTGGACTAATTTTTATTTACTAGCATTAGTGGTTTTTGCCTTTATGGTAATGTGCATTGTATGTGCGAAAATTCTTTGACCATTTTTTGTTGATTGTCTTGTACATTTGATTGGAGTGTAACAATTGTATTTTAATGACATTTTATAGACTCACTAACTGGTTCAGGATAAAATTAAATGTTTGGCTTCTGTTTGGTGCAAAAGCAAAGTCATTTAAAGAGGTTCTTAACAGATACTCACAGGAATTGACCAGCTTTGCTCTATTGACTTTTTTCTCTAGTTTTGTTTTCCCTTTTTCCCTATGGAGGATCCCCCATCCTTCATATTCCTGCCATATTTTTTCACTTCATTTTATGGAATTTCTTCTTTTACCAAAGAAAGAAAGAGGTTACCTGAATTAGTAACTAAACTTGCATTATGACAGCATAGACTTAATGAAGTTTGAATACCAACCAAAAAATATGAAACAACATAACCTAAAAATTTCAGCGCATCAACAGGTTATAGAAGCATACTAACATCATGATTTGAAATAATAAAGACCAAAAACAATCAATCAGAACAGATCAACACACATAACAATAACAAACAATGGACAAAGAAACCTACTGTTGTTTCCTGTATTGCATAAAGTGAATCATTGTTGAGGACCAAACTATGGTGGTCAAGGTAAAGGTCCAAAAGATTTGGCAAGTTATATTGTGCACAGTGATGTACAAATATTTTATGCAAAGCTTGTACAGCTCCATCTCTATCAGATGCAGTCTTCGTAAGATCATCCTCCAAGCAGATCTTATCTCTGCCAGATATGAAACCCGAACGAGCCAAGAGAACTATCATCTCCAATGTACCTTCCCAATATTCTTTCAAAAATATAAATCTTTGTGCAAGTTTTTCCTCCATAAGCATCCTCATCCACCCAGAACATATATCAGGTGAAAACCTATACATTTGGACATCTGGAACTTCCATGCATACAGAATCCAATTCTTCAAAAGAGCACAAGAAACTTCCATAGTTAGAAGACTTCATATTCATATTGCATCCTAAAGATGAGGCAGGCTGTAAAACATCCAAATTGAGTTGAAGGCTTCCAGGCAATAGGACATATGCAGGTATCAAGTCCAGCAGTCTAAAGACTTCCTTCCAGTGGTTACGACAAACATGGTACTCGAGTTGTGACTCCCACAATATAGAATTGCCCGAATGAAAAGATTGATTCAATATCATCTGTACACAGAGATGAATGAAAAATAAAATTACTACAGATGAAGATTTGTGTTCTTGAAGAGGTATAGACATTAAATTAATGACTAAGAGCAGCACCATGACTGAATACATAAATAGGAGGAAGCAATTTTTCATCACAACTAAAATTTTAATTCAAAGTATAGAAACCATTCCTTTGAAGTTCAAACCAAAACAACTAGAGCAGATAGGAATAGATCTTATAAAGGTGCAAGTTGAAGTTGGTGGACTAATGTACTTCATGAAACAAATAGACACATGCATATCAAATCCAAATCTCTAAGAAGGTATAAGCACTTTTGCTTCCAATCCAATCCAACAGAAATGTTGCACTCATAAGAACCCAAATTTCAAGAATTCTTGCTGAAACCTTCTCTTTAAGTCTTTATTTCATTTTGTAAATGACAAGTATGAAATCGGTTTAAAATCCACCATCTAGACTGTTCTAAAAGCGAAGATAGCAGCTAATGATCATTGACTTCAAAAATTCAGTGACAAAAATGAAAATCTATATACACAGACACAAAACAGAGAAGCAACTTACACGATCAACAGTTCTTTGGTCCCAGGCATCAAACCAGACAGCGGCGGCAGCCCAATATCCAACATGTGCATCCTCTTCATCAACTTCAAGAGCAGAGGAACTTTCACTAATATTAATCCATGTGTCAAAGACAATTCCATCAATCTCACCACATTCAATGACATCACTATCAAATGAGTGGTTTTGCAATAGCCTTAATTTATTTTCCACTGGTAAAACAGAGTCTGGTGGAATGCTGATATCTTTCAGTTGGAGATTATACATTTTCCAGAAGCTACTGCTAGGATAAAGACTCTTCTCATATACATGCACAGGGACAAACAAGACTACAAGCCTCAGCTCATGGAAATTTCTTTTCCAGTAGTTAAACTGCATTACATAGACCACAAAAATACGACAAATAAATTCCACATACCTCAATCAGTGACATATCATCCAATATTTTCCATTCATATGGTCCTAGATAACCATATCTTTTCATTTCCTCAGCAATCTGGGTTCGCAGGGATCTCCTTACAGTGCCAAACAGAAGTTGTTTAAGACAAGATTCAATGTTCTCTCCAAGTCTTTGAAGTGTAGCAACAGCAAGTTCAGTTTCACCCTATATAGTAGCATTGAGTTGGTTATTTTCTTTGTAATTTGTAACAGCTAATGAAAATGTTAAATAAATTACCTTCAAAAATAATTCATAAGCAACTGCTCTGCCAATGTCACGGACTTCAGTAAAAGTATCATGAGGCTCTTTGTCAACAACAAAATCATTCAATTGATGAAGATGAAGTTGCAGAACTGCCAAAGGAAGACGACCAGAGAGCAAAGCATCTTTAACCACAGTCTTAAGGTCCAGATTACCTACCTTCCAGCGTGCCATCATCTCTCTTGGATTTTCCACAGGCAAAACTTTCTTTCCTAGAATTCCTCCGAATGGGGTTAAATGAGATATGTTTCCAAATTCATCTGAGACCAAATGAGATTTGGAATCAACAGGCACCAGTGCGAGATTTTCATTATTGACACTGCCTAGTAGAGGAAAAGAAAGCTCATGTTGGTTCAACATATCCAATGACTCTAAATCTGATGGAAGAGTAGAAAGTTGGGATTCTTCTGGCAACATGTCTGTACTTATTAAAGATGACTCTTCTCCACTGTCAGCCTGTAAATTAGCAATAAGATACCACTTAATTTTCAGGAAAAACAATTAAACCATTTATGCAGAATACAAGTAGCATAACCATGGAGCACCATACCAATCCTTGACTGGCCCTTTGAAATATTGATCTATGCCTACATTGAAGATTTCGGATGATCTCCAAGAAACGAGCTATCTCACAAAGTTTCTGAGTAAAATCCACCTCAGTTTGTAGTTTAACTGGTTCAATTGGTGGAAGAGAAAGTAATCCTGTCTCGTTAAAGCCCTCTGCTAAGCATGTATCTTTTTTATGTTGTAGCAACCCATATTTATGAAGCATCTTTGTTGCAAAGCAAGTGGCCAGTGCAAGAAGCCTAAAGATGTTGAACACAAAACCATATTATCATAAGTCAGAACTAAAACAGGCTATGCATAAAGAAAAGGCACAAGAAATCAAACAGAATATTGACAATCCAAGCAGTGACTTGAATAGAAAAATTGATATAGTCTCTGATATTAGTAACTCGCCCATGTTATCAAATAGCACAAAGGATCACATTACTGAATTTTTCTTTCTTTTTAACAAGGGGTGTTACATAAATAGGAATTGTGCAGACACCAGTTACAAATTTATCTTCAGGCATTTGCATCAGCTGATAAACCAGGTAAAAAATAAACATGAAAACAGTAAAAAATTTGTAAAACCAAATGAAAGTTGATAAAACTTTGAAAGCAATATCCAGTGTTTATGCAGGACAAACACATGCCTATCATGCTCTGATTGATTCAGTTTTCTACATGTAATACCAACAAATTACATAGGTAGTTATTAGTAACTTCCTATAGGCCCTCAGCAGAATCAAAATCACAAGTTCACACAATAAAGAAAGCTTGGCTAATCACTGGATGGACATACGGACATTTAAAGATTACCTAATTTCAGTTTCCTCATCCAGTTTAGACATGAGAAAATTCCAGTAGTTCCTAAAGTGTAAATAGTTTTACTAACAGTTCGATTTTTATTTTTTTTCAATCTTTCCTAAAATGAATTAATATAGATATTCTAAAGAAACAAGCCATAAGCTGTAGACCAACATGATATCACATATCTTTGGAGGACCAAATGAATATTTGCTCCATATATCTTACACAGATGGCATGTCTAGCAAGTAGCAAATTAGTTTGAAAATGATAAAGAACAAAAGATATAGATATGTGAGAACAAATAAATTTACCTAGAAGCAGCAGACGTTTCACTATCATTACCACTTTTATTAAGTATAAGATACACTGAAGCAAAAAGCAATCTCAAAATCCCCTCTTCTGCTAGATCAACATCCACAAGCATTTCCAAAGATCTGTTCATCAATAAAACTGGAAAGTGAATTTCATTAGATAATATTTGCCATAGAAAAAGAGGAGTGTTAGCAACAACTTTCTAACACATTCTCTACTACTGGTCAAAATTTATTGGAAATTACAAAATCATGAATGAGACTGATTAAATATAATAGAGCCCACAATTTTTTTGTGATTTCCAATTAATTTCAGTCAATAATAAATAATGTAATAAAAAAATGTGTTAATGTTGCTAGCATTTCTCAAAACATTAATACTGAAAAAACACACCAATGTAATACATCTTGTTTACAACTTCATTTCCTCTGAATCATCGTAGTACACAACAATTTAATTTGTGTAGTCTGAACTATATCAAAATATAAAATTAAGAATAGATAAATGTTGATAAAAGAGTACCAGATCTAGAGTGTGGCTAATAAATTTCTTAAAAGAATGATAATCAAATATGGTGAATATTCTTGATATATATGAAAATTAGTCGAACAAGAAAGGAAGCTCTCACAACCCTAAACCCTAAACAGTCAAATGAGTCATCCAATCCCCTTTTTCCAAGCCTAAACATTTGCATCTACATTTCCAGCTCTGAGATTATTGGAAAATCTAGACTGCTTTAACTCTCTTAACTAAACATCTTCAAGTGTCAGCAGGCTGCCCACAATTCATATACACAACCCATGTATTGGCAATTAACCCATCGGAGCCAAACCCTATGACCATGACTGTCATCCATCATTTCATTGAACCATCTTCCTCATATATTAAAATTATTCTTGATTGAGCATTTCTTAAGAAAGAGCAGGAAGACAGATTCATTGCGTTGAACATTCAGCAAGCATATCTCATCAAATGCTAAAGAAACTTCATCCCCAAGCAGCCAAACCCGTTTTGTCACATACCCAGATACTGAAGCAGATCAAGAAAATAAACACAGTACAGAACTATCTTCAAACAACTTGTAGAAAAAATGTAAAATGCGAAAGTTGAAATACAGAATTAGAAAATTCCCCAGACTTGAGTCACAACTTACAAGAGAACAGACAAATTGAGAGGAGAAGAGAGTGGGACAGAAGTCACGTGACCAACATTTTACATTTGATCTCACCTTCATCCAATGGCCTTAATTAATATAGAAAATCTTCTTGCATGACCTACTTTAATTTATTTTCCCTTTCTGTTGACTGCTTTTTTATTTTCCTATAGTAACACCTACTCTTTCTCTTCTTTCTATCTCATCAACATCCTCTCCTCTTAAGGAAAGTTTTACTTTCACATAAATGTTTCAAATATATTCCTCAAAATCATATTCATAACACAACCTACCGCTCTCCATTCTTTTCCAAATAAAAAATATACTGATGCAAGAGACTGAACCAGTTAGACTGCATTGTCTGGTGTATCAAAAGCTAGGTACAAAGTATTCACCATAAGGCCAATAATTGCTCAGAACACACCCATATTTCCTCAGTGTTAACACTGGCAATGACGACACCTACTACACTCTCAGAGCAGTCAGTGTAACTGTAAAGTGTAATGTATAATAATATAAACAATTTTAACCTTGAAACTCATTCTAACAATATCCATATAAAAATGCCTAATTAAAAATCCTTATTTTTTCTTTTTAATTATTTTATTTGCAGATCCAATAGTCTACAAAAAGGAGAGTACAGGCTTTCTCATATAGTGGCGGCAATGAAATCAACACCAGTGTTGTTATGAAATGAACCCATAAAAACAATGGGTAAAAGAAAAGAAAGATTTTATTGAACTGACAGAACAAAGGGGAGAGATCTCTCCTCCAGTGGTATCTCCTTTACGAAGGATTTCTGCTTTCACAAAGAGCACAAGCTCAATCTACAAATGATACAACCTGAATGTCTCTTTCTTATATCCTCCTATTTGTTTACCTGATAAACCCTCTCTAACTAATTAACCCCTCCTACTAACTACAATAACTGTCCTAACTATCTAACTCCTTACAGGTGTTCTGCAACAGTTCTGGTAGAAGCTCTTTCATAACTACCGCATTTGGTGCTCACTTTTTGGCCAGGGGTATCTGTGTGTTTCTGGAGTTAGGGGGAAATGGGTATCTGATAGACAATGGGGTCTTTTAGAAGGAGACAGAATATGGTTGGTCAATGCAGTAGAAGAGAAAGAAAAAATGGATATTGGTAAGGGAGAGAGTGGAAGAAAATTAGAAAAGGTCACATGATAAGATTTTAAAATTAGTCTGGCCTGATAAAGTTGAGATAAGAAAAGTTAGCATGAACACAAAAATTGTACATCGATCCCTCTCCCTCTCATTCTCTCTCTACACACATACACATAGATGTGTGTGCACATGTATTTATAAAGTTCAATGATCAAACTGTAGACCAGCCTCTTATACAAATTTCAATGACCAGTCTGGTAGAATTAGAACCCTGTATATGCTACAATAAACCCCCTAGCTAACAAGAAGGCCCCTTTTCCTCTATCCCACTCCAGACCAAAGGAATCCCTGATGATTATCTGCCTCTGCAATTAAGATCTTAGAATTTGGTCTTAGGCCTAACTTAACCACAGGAAACCAGCTTGTAAAATAAGGACTATCCCCCAGAATAAATTTTGAACTTTGAAAGAAACCAAAAAATATAAATATATACCACAGAATGACATTGAAAATTTCATGTGTAATTGAATTAAATTATATTTTAAGTATAGCATTTTAATTTTTAATTTATATTAACTACTTATATATATATTTTTATATATGTGGTTTAACCAATTCATCCAATGATTCACTAGTTGAATTAGTAACCTTAACCTACTAACCCAACACCTCAACTTAGTTGATAACTGGTCCAAGTTTAATATCATTGAAAATGCCCTTCCCCCCACACCCCCTTTCTTCCCCAAAAAATACTATGAACAGCATAACCCCACATTATGGCACAAGATTGCCATTTCAAAGTACATGAGTATAAATCATGCCTGCAATGACTAAATTTTGGCTTACCTTTCTATTTCATAAAATTTCAAGTAGTCCAATGCTATTTGTAACTGACGAATACGAGAAACTTTGATGTCCCATCCTGACAAAATACATAAATAAATAAATAAGCATGCACCTAAAATTGTATCACTAAATTATAAAGTAGAGTGTCACCACCACCCCATTATACAAACACATCAAATTTTAAAACAAAAAATAAATTAATATCACCGTAAGTTTTATTCTACTCTGTAATCAGTCTCACTTGTTCACCTTTAAAGGAAAATTTTCTAGTTTCTATAATAATAACAATAATCTTGAAATAGAGGTAGTTTTGGCAGGAAAAAATGAGAAGATAAACCACCAAATTATCAAAAAGTATTTATATACAAAAGTTGGAATAGAACAATTGTATTTTCTAAAAAATCATTTAATTAAGGGCAATAATGAAACAAAATAAGAGTCCTTTAAAGAAAAAAGAAACTATCACATTGAATTGAATAGGAGAAACATAAATTATGATAACCTCATTACAGAAAGTTGCGAAAAAATTGCTAAAAAAATGATCCTGTATCCTCCTGATGCATCAGGCTCAAAATCCCCCCAATTAATCAAAGAAGAAAGCATGAAATGTTTTTTGTGTTACCAGGATATCAAATGCTTCAGTTATTTCATTTTATACTTATTAGTAGTTAGGAGAAGCATTTCCCAAACCAATAAAACTCCCCAGTCCTGGTGCATGCTGTCCAATGAGAGACACATAGGAAGCCAGAGGACAGGAGCTTTTTGTGGCCTATACATGCGCAAGGGAGTTTGCCAGTCAAATTTAAAAGTGATTGGAAAGATTGACTACTGAGATTTATTGTTTTTTCCTGTACATTATTTTTATATTTATGGTTTGTGTAATTATGTCTTTTCCTGACAAATTTCCCTTTTCTGTTAAATAGAAACTGTCACTGGCCCCAATGAATACTTTCTAGATGAACACCCCTCAATAAAACATATGCAAAAACACCTAAACAAACTAACTAGTCTATCCAAGACAAGGAAAACACTAAGAGATGCCAGATTATAGATAAATGCAAAATGATTCTTAATTGTAACAATTACCATTTTTCAAGCACAATTGATCTGCCACTTCAGTGCCTTCATACAGAAGAACTCTGTCCAAAATTTCAACTTTCCAAGGAGAAAACCTTTTGGTTGGTTCTTTTATTTCTATATTGTCTTTATGTAGAACTGAAATGCCTATATCCTTGCTTGATTGGCGATAACCAATGTACTCAACAGGAAGAAAATTTGATAAAATTGAAATGGAGGGCATATGTACTGATAGACCACCTTCTCTCACAATATAAAAACAACCTTGGAATGTGCAACCAATTGCTTCTCCAATAACATCTTTTCCATCAAAGTGGTATACATCATCATATGCACTGTCTAAGAAGTTGTCATCATGGACTTCTAACTTCACTTGCAGATTAAAATGGATAAGTTGAGAACCATTCTGATTCTTTACACACTTCTTTTTAGAGAAAATAGTAATTCCCAAAGGAGAAAAACAAATAGAATCATCCTCACAGACTCTAAAATTGGGAAGGAATATCTTTCGCATAACAGGTGATTTCACATCGTAATCATGAAATTCGTGACCATTATTTACTTTAGAAGTAGCAGAAAAACCACTTGAATAGGAGCCATACAAATCCCCCATTTCTTTAAATGAACAACCGTTAACTTTCCGAACTGCATTACCAGCCACAGCTTTGTCTGAGAAAGCTACACCTCCATGTTTTATTTTTAAATCATTTGATTGACAATATCCAGATAAATTTGAGTGTACTGCTTGGCGATCTATATCAGAACCACCAACTCCCCAGCCAAACAACATTCCCAGCCCAAATTGCTGACAATATGGAAGCAACTTCTCAGTTGAGTATTTTTTGTCAAGAATATATTCCCCCAAAGATATCACATAGATCACACCACATTCATCAACCACAGCTAAAAGGGACATATGTGAAGCAACAACTAACCTCTTGAATGATCTCCTAAAAGAATCACTCTGTTGATCAGACATGTTATCCTTAAAGCCACACTCTTGTTTAGCATATACATTAACATTTGAATATGACTTTTCTAACCCTTGCAAATCAAAATGGGGTTTAAGTTCACAAGCCTGTAAAACATTTAAATGTGTCACATATTCACCAGATATAGCAGAATAGAGAACAATCAATCCAGAAGAATTAAGACAGACAAGAAGATTATCTGAAAATTGGAAATCCGTCCACTCAGCTGCCTGAACTATGTTTATTCTTTCATCAAGCTTCACAATTGAAACCCACTGAATACCCCAACTACCTAACTTGGCAACAAGAATTAAATTTCTGCTGCTGCCTCTTTGATTTTCATCACTAATATTGACAGACACATGATGCATTAATGTCAAAAAAAATCCCACCAAGCAATTCAAAGCACTCGAGAACACTCTGGGGCATTCGTAGAACCCATTAATTGCAATACCAAACACACTGGAAAAACAATCAAACTTGGTATCTACTCCACAAAAGCTCAAGCTAGAGCAGTCAGAAGCATCTTTTACTGAATCAGCTGGTTCCTGCCAATTCTCCTTACTTTGGGCTGATCTTTCTTTGAGGAGATGGTCCAAAGATAGACTGCCATCAAATATGCTAAAAGAAACCACTTTTGTTGAGCAGGGAAATTCATTATTCTCAGGTAATTTGGTTGAAAGAATACCATCAGATACAATAGTTTCAACTTTGGTGAAAAATGACTCTAAGTATCTCTTAGTAGCAGAGCCTTTTAATAATTCAACTCCACCATCCCCATCAGTCAAATTTACATTCTGGTCTCCAGACTCTCCATGACTAAAGTTGGAAGACAATTTAGCAACAGGCCCCCATTCCACCCACCTGCCTTGCCTAAAGTTACCCTCTAACATGGGTTGAACCATTCCCTTGGTTTTAGTTAGTTTGGGAAAAGCATGGACTGTTACCCCACATCTTCCAGAAACAAATAGAACTTCTCTAAACAGAGCATCATTGTGCTGATCATAGTCGTCCTCACAATGAGCCCAGGCCAATGAGTTCACATCACTAATGTATGGGTAACTATTGGATTTTGAACATTTAATTCCGACAAGACCAGTATCAATATTGATATCAATATCTGACCCTGAAGTGCAAGGAGAATCGTTCACTAAAACCGACCTACTAGGCCTAGTGGATGCCTCTGAGGAAACATTTGATAAACCTGGATTGTGATTATCGTAATCATAGCCACCTTCAGCACCACCAGAATGCAACTCTCCTGCAAGCACAAAGCAAATGCACATCCAAGGACATGTAATCAACTAATCCAAAACACAGAATTGCATTTGCACGTGAAAAATAAAATATACTTTTCAGTTACAGTACAGCAACAGCCAAACTAAAATTAGGAATAAATGAAAATAGCAATCACCTTTACTCAGAGGAACCAAAAGAGCTTCCCTTTCATAAGAATGCAACAGCAGTATCTCTCTCGTAGGAGAAAGAAAAGCTTCGCGAAAGTCCGAAAGCCCGATTCGTGTCTCAGACAGGTCCCATTTGTGCAGCTGAAGTATAGCTGGATCCTCACTGCTCAAGGGAAAATCCATTCTGCTCCTGATTCAACCAAACCATATTCACCAAAAAAAAAAAAAATCGTTAAAAAAATAGAGAAAAAACCATAGCTAATAAAAATTAGAATATTAAAATTCTAAAATCTATTATTCATAGTTAACTTCAATATTCAAAAGATCAACGCAATGATCTGATAAGGCTCGTAACACAGAAAACTTAACCAAGTTATTCTGTACAACAACCAACACAAAATGAAGAAAAAAGCACTAGCAGTATCCGGCGAATTCTGTTCCTATTTCATTCCACAAATTTTATTTTATTTTAATTTTTCAAAGCAACCTGGAATCGAATGTTGTAATCGGAAAAACGCGGAACCTGGAAACCAATCCGGATTCAATAAATTAATTAAAATAATAATCGAGGAGTTCAAACAGCATATAAAAAACAAGGAGAAGGCGAAAACTGGAATCGAGAAAAAAATGGAAAAGGATAAAGGATGTAGAACCTGGAGTAGGGTGATGATTAAGAGATTAGAATAGAGAGTTGTTTTCCATAGATATATAAATATATATTATAAAAAAGAAAAGAGAAGAGAAGAGAGGTGAGTGAGTGAGAGTGAGTTTTGCGAAGGGAAGTAAGGTTTTGATTTGGGGTTGAGAATTGAGATGATGAGAAAGGAGCCAACTTCAGCGCATTGGAAATTAAATGGAACGCTAACAAAGGCTTTGTCTACTCTGCGCTTCTCTGCCCGATCCGACTCCGTAAGTTTCTTTTTCGTTTTTTTGTTTTTTTTTTACCCTCAATAATATTATACTATAATTATTTATCTATTTATTTCTTAAAAAATATAATTCAGGGAAGGGATAAACAAACTCAATTATTTATTTATTTTTACACTTATTTGGATGACAGATTTTTTCTTATTCGAAATGTTTAGCGCACCTTCATAATTCAATATTATTAATTTAATTAAATTATTTTATAAAATTTTATAAATCTTATTTTTTATTTAATAACTTTTATTTATCATTTTGTAACTCTCAATAATTATGTTCTTAGCATTTTTCTTATAAACACGGGCATTGATTATTTGTTTTGAAGCTTAGAAAATTGTCGCGGTATTTAATGATAAGACAGATTTTTTAAGCAACTTGTTAAATTTTTTTGACAAAAATGACATGACTTTCTATGCAGTGAATATTGTTAAATAAATATTTAATTAATTTTTTATTCAACCAACATTGATTATGACACTTTAAAGTTAATTAGTAAATATATTATGATGTTTTCTATGTGTGTACTATTATGATGTCTTCGTTCTTTATGAAATGTGGAAATATATAAATATTAATTTTATTTAAAATATTTAATTTTTCTATAATTGTCACTTTACATATATCATTAATTTCTTTATCTAAAATATAATGAAAAATGCATAATCAACTTTATCAAATTAGTAACACTAATTAACATCATACGAAAATTAATATAAATAAAAATAAATAAAACATAGAAGTTGAATAAAAATTTAAACTCTAATGTTTAAAATGCATAAATTTATCGCTTAATTTTACAGTTACTATAAAATGTATTATTCTAAAATTAAAAATAGGTTATCTAATTATAGACTTGGTTCGTGTTAAAATAAATAAATAAATCTAATAATCAAACTAAATATAATTTGTTGAATTCAAATTTAAAATGCAAAAATAAATTAACCAATATAATTTAAAGTAATTTAATTAGTTTGATTTAAATTATGGAATTTACTTAGTCAATTCGATCTAATAAATATTGTTATCAACATACATGAAACGGGGGAACACATTTGACATTGGTTTAATTTTTTTAAAAAATGTTGAGTAGAGCCTACAAAATTAAGAAATGTTCCTACTTAATTTTAAAAATATTACAAAATATTTTTTTTTTATCAATATAAGAGTTTGTAATATTTATTTTGACGATGTTTTAATTTTTTCAAAATTAATGAATCAACACTTAAATAATTCAAATAAAATTATAAAAATTTATAAAAAAATATATTTTGGTTGTTCTTAAAAAAATCAATTAATAACTACATTTTTATGATATGAAATATATCAAGATAAACTATTATCTAAATATCATAAGAATTTTTAAAATAAAATAAAATAAAAATCGCAATAAAATTAAAACTAAAGGTCAATTACAAGGAACTTATAATGTACTCATTGTGTAATAGACTTTATTCTCGGAATAAAATTAAAATTATATATGCACCTTATTATACAAGATTTGGGAAATAAAACCTTTTAATTATCGAGTTGAGCAATTAGTTAAAAGTTTCCACATCTAAAAATTCTAGACCCTAGTGTCTTTTTTTCAGTATAAAATAGTGTTTCAAAAATAGGTTACAGAAAATCTTAAAATAAATGTCTTAAGACTCTTTACAATGATAAATTATTGGACCTTCTTTTGATATTTAGCATTCAAATCAACAAAATACTCTACGAAAGCATTACATTGCTAAAAAAAAATAGCTTTTATTCCTTGTTTTATGTATCACCAAGTTTCAAAATGACTTTATTAAAAGATTTGTTCAAATATAATGACTATAAAATTGTATCAAGTGTTTGAAAAAAATATTTTAACGATTTGGTTTCAAAGCATGTTCTGATATTGTTTGCATTAAAGGAGAAAGCAAATTTTCCTAATTTTCCTATAAAATAATTTTTTATAAGATTCAAAACAAGCAACAAAGTCACTGGTATGAGATTATTATGAACTTTTATTGGATACACAAAACCTCCATCTCTAGTGATGCCAATACAATCTTCAACGTCCCACAACTTATCTCAATCTGTTGAAGTTAGTATATTCCTCAATAACAAAAACCTACCTTCGTGCAAATTTTGATAATTTAATACTTTTAGTTATTTTACATAATAAAAATATCCCTAATTCATTATCATAACATTTTTATAAATTTTGATAATATCAAAAAATATACTATTTTTCATTAGCAAGAAAAATTCAGTTTTTTTATCAATATTGATAATAGAAAAAAAGATAAAGCAAACTTCAACCAAGAGATATTGATGAAAAAATTCTTCATATTTTTCAACACATACAATTTAATACAAACAAAACAAATTATTTTTATAAATGTATCATAGTTGATGCAAATTATATAAAAGTTATCTACCATCTTTATGAATACAACAACTTTTCTTACATAATAATTAAAATCAAAATTTTTAAATTCTTTATTTTACACTTGACTTAACTTTTGTACTATTTTTTTCAAAAAAATTTACCCCTTACTATTATTTATAATTATTCTGATCATGTAAATAATTAGAACATTATATTTTTACTATAAATTCGATTAACATGACTGGTTTATGTATTTTTAAAAAGATAATTTATCTATATTTTTTTTAAAAGTATTTGACTAAATGATTTTATGATATCAGCCATAACATTATTGTTTTCATGAAATAAATTAAAAAAAATATATTAACATTTGAAAGAAAAATTTGCATAAAAAACTATGATTAAGATTTGTTGTAGTTAGTCAAAGTAACAACATGATTGTTTGGTCATTATTCTTGTACTATTTTATAAATTAGAAGACTTAATATGAATTAGAAAATTATAAAATTTAGGAAATTAAAATCGTATAATTAAAAAAATTAACAAATTAAAATTGCTAATTATGAAATCTAAAAAATTAAAATCATATGATTAAAATCTAGAAAATTAAAATAGTATATTAGAGATACATAAAAAAATTCAAAATACAATTAAGTCTAAATTAAAATAATTTTTATTTTATTATCATTTAAAAATTAATTTATGAAACATCAACATATTATTAATTATATTTTAAAATAATTTTTTTATTATATTTAATAAATATTTAATTAATATATAACTTTTCATATCAATCTCTCTCCCTGTATATATATATATATATTAAAAATTTTATGAGTTTAGATTGTTCTTTTCCATTTGACATCACGGGTCAACATTTTTTTTGAATCAAGTTAGTTTTACATCAATTTTTTTTTTTTTAATATTAGACTTAAATACGAGTATTCGTATAGTAGTTAATGTTATTAATATAATATTTATATAAATATATAAAGAAATAAAATTTTCCACATATATCATTAGTTATTGTATTTATTACACACAATAT
>JAMLFT010000305.1:0-47360 GCA_026544285.1 Pachyrhizus erosus
AAAGCTTAAACATCTAATACAATTTTCATACTTTTAAATATATATATATATATATATATATATATATATATTTTGATAGGTCGGTAGCTCAATCCATCCCAATTCGCCAATGGCTCACTAGGTTAAGCAGGACAAGTCAACCTAGGTTGATGTGTTAAACAACCTAGCTTGACCTGCTATTTTTGGTAGGTTAGGTGAGTCGATCTACTAGACCCAACCCATTTTGTCATTCCTACATTTAACAAAGATGTGTTTTTTTTTTTTTTTGGAAATTCATTGGTACATCAGCTTTTTAATTAGAAAATATGTTTATTCTTTGTTTTAGAAAAAAAACATTTTTAGATTTTTTATAACAATTAATTATTTTAAATATATTAATTATTATAATATTTCCAATTATATTAATTATTAAATATTAATTAAAATATTATTCTAAAAATAATTTAAATAAAGAACAACAAATGAAAATTAATTATCATGCGATGCATAACATAATCTAATAATTATCATAAACCATAAAAAAAAGATAACATAATTTATTAATTATCATAATAGCCTTCCAAAAAGTAATTCAATGATGCATGAGAATCTTTCTCGTAAATGAATTAGTTAGGTTAAGACTTCAAGTCATAAATCTCCCTTTCGATGTCATATCTATACATATGACAATTGATGGTTAGTTTATGGTAAAAATAAAGTAGTTCTTTCTATCATCATTTATCTTTATCCAAAAAATGAAATAATAAAGAAAGATAATGTTGAATACTTTAATATAATGATGGATTGGAAAGATTCTTCTCTCTTTCAACCTATTACATACAAATAGCTTAGATTCAAATCAAATACCTATTCAAAGTTAAGGTTTACATACTAAAGGTCTTAACATGTCATAACCTAAGCACAAATTGGATAAGATAAAAATTATGAGTGTTATATAATATAATTTAAATTATATGTAAAATTACACATTAAAAATATATTTTAATCCAACAAAATGTGTGATTTTAAATCTCTTATTTAACTATTATATAATACTTAATTTATTTTTTTAACAATAATGAGAAATTATAGAAATAATTTTATCTATACTTTTTTAACCAAACACACAAGTTTGAGACAATATTTATATCTAAAATTTTATTTCCCTATCTCCTTTTTTAAAATAAGGAAAACTTGAGCATAATTATCATGAGATTTCTTATCAAAGTGTGTCGCATCTAAGGCAAATGAACAAGTCTTTTTTCTATTTAAATATATCATTATACTTTTGTGTAGATTTTTTATTCATAAGTGAATTGTCCAATCAAGATAGAGGTCAATGAGTCAAGAGACCGGCTCATATATCGACTCATATTGGTATACGTAATCTACAATACATCCTATACCAACCGAGTATTAGGGGTAAGTATATAATTACAAACCCATACTAGCTTAAGTGAGTCTATATCATCCAAGGTTGAGTGTGTCAGATCCTTAGCAATACGTTAGACAAATTATGTATTATTAGCCAACGTCAAATAGTTAGAATGTGGCGACATGATAGACAACGCACCGTGTCACCTAACATATCAAAGAGGTGTAACAATGTCTTCGTATGTCTCTATATCAAATACAAAGGTGATAGGATCATACACGTACAAACGTGTGGCTCCTGGGAGCTAATTTCAAGGAGACACGTGTAAAGACTTGTTGTAGAACATCTCATATAGATAAGGGTAAACTGCATGACTTGTTCTAAGTTCATAGTTAGACAGAATTGGGAAAGTGTAATAGGATTTCTAAGCTTTTTGAGTTCTCTATCCTCTCTCACTTATGTCTTTCAACATGAACAATAAATAATATAAACTTTTGTCTCTAAATGTTCATACATTTTTTATAAAAAAAAATTATGTGTAAAATATGTATACATTGATTGATCTATATTTACTAATAGCTATTTTTTATACCTCTATTAGATATAATCATGTAAATTTGTTCACTATTCCTATTTACAAGCATGTAAATGTAGTCTCATATCGTACGAGTCATATTGAGTACCACCATCACTAAAAGGTTAAACAAAGGAACTCTTTCACTCTGGAAATAAATTTCAATATCTTTCTACGAGCACTGTAAAAGCTCGAATAAATTATTAAAATTTTGATTGCTCATTGAATTACTATTTAAATTTTTATTTCATAAGATTCTCGTTTATATAACCGAGTTAACTATTTTTTTAATCTAGAACTACGAATATCTTTAATAAAACTTGTTTAAGTTGAGTTCATCACCAAAAGAAAATATTTTGTTTAAATTAAGAACATTTATAACACAGTAAAATTAACTCTTCTTAATGTTCTTTTTTTTTCGTACGCAACATTTTTTAATCTAGACATGTTTCAGAGGAATCTCAAACTACTCACTGGTAAAGACCTAACAATTTTGTATACACCCAATTAAATTATGATAGTAAAATATATATTAAACTTTTCCCAAAAAAAAGTTGGCCATCGAAATTTCAATTTCAATTTTCACAGGAGAATTCATGACAAAGAAAAGAACGCTTGCAAACACAAATTTTTTTAGTACAATGAGGAAAGAAATGTGAGAAACCCAGAAAAAAAACAAAGTAAAAGATCATAGCTAACACTTTTAGTGCCCCATAAGCATAGGCAACGCACACACAAATTGAATGAGAGGTACATTTTCCCAATTAAATCCAAAACACTACTCTTGGCCTTTGTCCTTAGGGATTAGACTTAATCGTTTAAACATTTTCACTACATGGTTCTTTGTTATAATCAATGTGTATAAATCAACTAAAACTTAATAAAAAAAAAAATCTCAAGCGTATGGATAACTTATAGTATTTTTTTTTTTTTAATTTCAACTTCATCAATTTAATAATGCACTCGTTATAACAAAAAGAATAAACCTTAATGGTAAGCGTACAAATGAGATAAGCATAGACTTCACATCTTTCAACGGAAAGAACCTTTACAATAATGTGCTCATAAACCAATTCAGAGTGTTAAGAGGGACGAGTCCATAATGTGATACCAGACATTCAGAACTGATGAATGCCTTTCAGTCAAGCATGCAAAGTCTGGGCTGCGTAGTCACTGTGCACATTAAATGCACATCAATTAATGATTATCAGCTACGACCCAATTCTCCTTGTTCTTCCACTAGTGTTTTCTAACACAGCCAACAAAATACAAAACAATTGCCATTACATTTACGCAATAAACAATCAGTGGGGGGGCCTAGTCACAATTCTGGCGCATCCTAGCTGATATTGACAGATGAGCAATTTTAACTTTTTATGGCAACCTATATAGTTCATAATAGTCTGGACCCTAAACAAAATTAAGATGCAGTAGTGAAATATGAAGTGTGATTTTATTATTGGCTAATTGAGATATAGGTATCATTTAATTGAGGATGCAATTTGGTCACCTAATGTGGATATGAACGTGAAAAGTAATTAATTAACAAGCTAATTTAATTAGCATCTGATTGAGAAAGCAATTTGATCACGCGATCACTCACTGTTTAATGTTTGGCACATTACTGGGTTATTACTTATTATTACTATTACAAGGAAGGACATATGAATAATTTATTGCTATAAATAAAAGGTCATCATTTTGTGAACATGGTTTTGCTCATTACCATGTTCTCACACTGAACTGTATGGTGATTTCACAAAATCCAGACCCATGCATGCTTATTGTATGTATAAATTGTCGCCTAGTAGTGTGTAGCAGTACTTCTAGTTCTACCAACATGATCACACCCTTCATCTCTGCCTCGGGAGTGGGTGAAAATTGTTGGCAATTGAAGATTTTTTAGTGGAAATTTCTGAGCATTGTAAACTTATATTGGACCTACAACGTTCAAAAGGCCAGATTTCCGTACCACCCTTGAAATTTTATCAACTGAACCTGAAACAAGCTTTAGGGCGCAATGATAGAACAATGAATGATTGGAACCATGTATATGATTTCATAACCGGTGGGGATACGCATACTTAATCTAGCTACTGATATAAATTTTAACTGATTAAAGAAACCACTAAATGTAGCAAAAGAAAAGGCAAACTGTTTTTCATTAGTCTTTTCCAAGTTAAAGATATATAAAGTATATGAAAGAAATGAAAACAAAACAAAACAAGAAGAAAAGGGGACTCAAATCAATAAATTTCATTCCTTAAAATGTATTTTGTATGCTAATACTTGACCCACTTTTAATATAGCTATTTGTTAATTGTAGACACTTGTCTATAATTGAAGATAAAACAGGCTGGCATGGAAGGAAACTGATTAACATGGAGAAATTTAAAAAAAAAAAAAAGTCACGGAATGGTGGTTAATGAAAAATGAACAATGTTCCAAATTGTCACAATTCTAAGTAGTGCATGAATAAATATTTTTTTACTTGTCTTATTTTTTTAGATTATATACAATAATAAAAACTATTGACTATTGTGTATAGGGTGGAGTCTAAACTCTAAACCATGATGGGAAGGAGAGATGCATTATTTCTCTTTGAACGTGAGAGAGAGAGGGGGTTGCATTAAAAATGGAAGAAGTACTGACAATCTATGATGCTAATTCCACCCATTTTCGTTAAAGACAGAACTGTGGGTCAAAGTTTTCAAGGAATGGTAATTAAATACAAATTCTGTCCGGGTGATTATTTCGGTGAAAAGGACATTAATTCACCTTGAGAGTGAGAGAGAAAGGAGAAAGAAAGAGTGAGAAAGAGATTCCATTTAAATCTGAGGCTACCTCTAGGTGCTATTTCACTAGACTTTTCACTGTAATACATTCTGTAATCATAGGTGTTTGATAAACAATGGACCCTGTATTAGTCCATTACATATTTACATATTACACTATTATTTAAACAAACTCCTCCCACTTGCTTCAACTTCATCTTATCAAGCCTTCCCTGTTTGCTTTTTTCACAATTCACTTCCTTTCTAGAGAGTAGGGAAGAGGAATAGAGAAAGAGAGAGAAAAAACAGCACAAGTATGGAGCTTTCTCAACTTGGTTTTCTGGATGAGCTACTTGCTCCAAGAAAAGACACTTGGAGTGCTTTGTCCACTGGGTTGAATGAGTTGCTCCCTAGTGGTTGGAGCTTTGACTCTTTTGATGAGAACCAAGGTTTAGCTGCTTTAAATCCCTCATTTGCTGCATTTTCAACTCCACTAGACCACAGATTTGAATGTCCTTATGGAAGTGAAGCAGCATACCCTTTTGTTGATGGGTTCACATTGCCAGAGCTTGATTCATCATACACCAGGAATGATGAGTCAGCACCACTTTTGCCACAAGAAGATAACCCATCATTGGAGGATGAAGAGTTTGGCTTTCTGGGAAGTGATAACCAGAGTTTGGAACACGCAAAAAATTTCTGCAAAATTGAGGAACAAGCGACAGAGATTCCAGTTTTCAACATGGGCTTGTGTGGGGAGAAAAAGCCCAAATCCAAAAAACTAGAAGGGCAGCCCTCGAAGAATCTCATGGCAGAAAGAAGGAGAAGAAAGCGTTTGAATGACCGTCTTTCCATGCTAAGGTCAATAGTCCCTAAGATTAGCAAGGTGATTAATTAATATATGTTTTTCTTTTTTTTTTTCTACCCCATCTTTAACTTGTCATTCCCTTTTTATGAATGTCTCAATCAATAGAAATAAAATTGGCTTTCCCAAGTAGGTGGCCTTTTCATGATTTTTTTTACCAACACTTGAATTGTTGTTTGATTTGCTCTATAACCTTTGAACTAACATGAGAAGATAAACTTTGACAGATGGACAGAACCTCCATTCTTGGAGACACCATTGATTACATGAAAGAGCTTCTAGAAAGGATAGGTAAGATGCAAGAAGAAGAAATGGAGGAGGGAACAAATCAGATAAACCTCTTGGGCATTTCTAAGGAGCTAAAGCCAAATGAAGCAATGGTAAGAAATTCCCCCAAGGTATGGGTTAGTTCTAGGCACTCATTCAAACCCCTCAACTGATCCATAATCACAGACCAAGTTCCTGAACAAATGTATGTGTTGTAATGTTTTTGCAGTTTGATGTTGAGAGAAGAGATCAAGACACAAGGATTAGCATCTGCTGTGCCACAAAGCCAGGATTACTACTGTCCACAGTGAACACCTTAGAAGCATTAGGCCTTGAGATTCACCAGTGTGTTATAAGCAGCTTCAATGATTTTTCAATGCAAGCATCTTGCTCAGAGGTTTGTAATTGTAACATATTTTAGTGGCCTCAATATTTATTTACATGCATGAAATCAAATGTGTTACTTCTTTTAACTTATTTGTTCTCATGGTCTTAGGTAGCCGAGCAGAGAAATTGTATGAGCCCGGAAGAGATAAAGCAAGCACTATTCAGTAATGCGGGTTATGGTGGGAGATGTCTTTAAGAGAAAGACGGAAAGCTGAAATAAAAATTTGCAGATGTTAGAAAAGAAGCAAAGTTTTCCTCTTATGTAATTCAAGGAATTAGGGGTGTTACAAAGTTCAATGAGATTTCCCAATAAGTTGGCTTTGATTGATGCTTTGATTCTTTTAAGTTACAACTTTACCCTGTATTTTAACTTACTATGGGGATGTTTAGTTCAAGCCTCATTTTCCCCTTGTGAAAAATATCCAATTTTTTAGTAATGCAGGAGGGTTGTTGCCAAATCCATAAGTGGAATCAACCTGATTTTAATAGATTCCTGAATATGCGGTTGCTTCAAAAATTTCTTTTCTGGGACACAATTAAACAAATAATTATGTGTCACCTGTGTCCTGATGGCGTGGCCACATAACAAGTGGATGACACAATTTTAAAAGGGTTCTCCTCTGTCAGATATCTAACACTTTAAAAGAAGTAAGGTAGCTAAGTGAATTGCATAACAACCACTTGTAAAATGATTTATAATCGGCAAGTTGCTTTATGATTTCTCAATAATTTTAGGACGTGGTAGCCCCCTCCAAGGACCAAATAGAATGTTAAGTTGTATATATCAGCTCCTTATTATTAGAACATTACTATTGAAATGAATACGGTCATCTTTATTTCCAGATAGGGAAAGTTTCAGCTTGATGGTGCCTTTTGAAGTGCTAAATTTACTGCTAACGCAAGATAACTGCAAAATTACTGATCTCGCAAGTACAACAACAATGATGAGCTAGGATTGGTGACTTGGAAAAACACCTCATCATGTTACCCCAAAAAAAACTACTAATCAACAAATCACATGAGGTTTATAGTGTGCATTGGACACTTCCCAGAATCAATTCTTTCCCTTATAAAACATGGTGAAAATTTTAAAAAAATTGAAGCACCTATCTATTGCTTTGGCTTTAACGTGGTTTTGAAATTGATTTAAATAGAATTAAAAATTAATCGAAGCGCGCACTTAATTCAGTTGTTCAGTTCCATTGGTTGTCGGATGAAGGGCACAAAGTAATTGAGTTAAAAAAAGCTGGTTGGAAACTGATAGCAGTGGCATGGCAAGAAATATGGCTAACTATTTTTTGTAAAGACACTAATGCTATGTTAACTATAAAGCAAAGCAGTGTGACTATCAGTCTAATGTCAACACAAACTGTGGAAACCATCTATTCTTCTAATCTTAGCTACGAAAGGCAAACCTCTTGACTACAGATGAAATGAAATTTAGCTTTGCCTTTCATGTTTCATTTGCTTCCCTTCTTTTAGTTAAATTACAGTTCATTTTTCTCGTTTGGTTTTACTCAATATATAAGGTATCCCATGTTAGAAGTTTGCATGTTGCATCCTTGAGAAAAGTCCTTTCAAATCATCTATTTCACTAACGAATAATAAGAGTTAACTTCAGATGACAATAAAAGTCAGCATTACATTAATGTTCCTGATGACCATCAACTTTCTTCATCTTCAACGATCAAACAACATAAAAAGGGACTTAAATTAGTAGGACCAAACATATTAATTATTTGCATAGCTTACTTAGCAACTTGTTACAAGAGACAACCAAGGGTAGTTTCCAAAATAAAATTGAACCCCAAACCGTGTTTGTACAGACTTCAATGCTAGCAGTTCAAAACAAGCTAATATAAAATGGGATTTTAAAAATATGGAGTTACAAATATGGACAGGGTAAAAGACATGAAATGGATATGGATACGGTCACACAGATTTCAACTAGTAAAAAACTAATTCATTGAGATAACAAGACATAATATTTCTGTCACAAGAGATTGTAAAGTACGAAATCCTACACGTTCTTTATCATTAACTTAAGCTTTTTTCGGTTAGCTGGTCTATGATACATGTTTTAGAATTTGATTCTTGAAGAAACAACTCTATAAACAAATTTTCACAAAAACGAAAAACCTCTGAACAAATAATATGGACATGTTAAGACTCTCTCCCAAAATGAAAGCAATAACATACAAAAAAAATTGCGTCAGCCGGGAGTCGAACCCGGGTCTATTGCTTGGAAGGCAATTATCCTAACCGTTGGACTACTGACGCTGGCGGTGGCAGATGCCACTAAAACAGATTATAATTTAATATGTCTCTTTTATCACAAAAATAATTACTTATTTCTTAAAATATTTTTATGAAACTGATCAAACTAAATAATTATTTTTAAAAATAAGTTAAATTATGCATGCACTAAGACATGAATAAATTAATATTTAAAATTTACACTAGATAAAAGATATATTATATAAATATAAGTGAAAAATGAAACAACATGATATGTTTATTCTCAATGATAGTGAGGCAAATTGTTATACTATTTTGCTTTTGTTTAGAAGCCTATATAGGTATATTAGATTTGAATTTTTAACTAATCACTCATTAGTCATTTCCTTAACACTTTGCGTGTAGGTTCATTTTACTTTACTCCATTTTTTTATTTTATTTCATTTCAACGATTTCGATTGTAGTTAACACGTTATTTCTTAATTTATAATTCTTTATCAATAAAAAATAAAAGACAAATTATAACGTGGATCTAATTACAATTATTACATCAGTTAATCAGGGTTTGATATAAGCATAATAAGGTTGAAGTCTTTGCTTTAGAAACCTAAAAAAAAGTTGTTAATTATTGATATTTATTTTTTAAGGTCCTAATTATTTTTATACTCTTTCGTATAAAAATTAATTAGTCGTTAATTCTAATTAAATAGATTATTTCTTAATATATCAATTTTTTTTATCAAATTTAAAATTAATTAATGATTAATTTTAATTAAATAGATTACCTCTTAATATATCAATTCTTACCAAAATTTAAGATCAATTATTTATTAAATAGATTGTTTTTAATATATTTATTCACACTAAATTCAACTCCGAATTAAGTTTCATCTCAAAAATCACTTTACACCTTAAGCTCATATTTTAGAGTCTATTTAAGAAGGATGTAATTGTTATTTAACAAAAATATAATTCAAATATGTTTTATAGTTTTTCAACCAGTTTATTCATATATACTCTTTATTTAGGAGGTATGATGAAAACTCAAGTTCTACAGGGTAAGACACAAAGCTTTCCCCTAATGTGATTAACTAATGAAGTACAAGGATAAAGATGATGAACTTCATTTATCCTCAAAGGTAAAGATGTTTTCAAACTGTATCCACACAAAACATCACTAAACCTTGCATTCCTAGTTAAATTCAAGTCATGACAAATAGTTAAGATTTCAATATTTAAAGTTGTTATTCCATAAAAATTAAAGTCGTCAATAAGTCATTCTTAATGAAGCTTAATTAAGCCTCCAAAGTTGAATCTTCTAGGATTTTCAATGGAGTTTTATCTACATTAATCTTGAAGAAATTCCATGCTTATGGAGACTAAATAACTTTTCTTTTCATTCAATTATTGTCTAAATCCAAATGTTTTAAGAATTAAATTTAGTAATGAAAGAATATGGTTGAATATGTATCGCTGATTCCATTTAGCATCATTGAAAGCTTTAACTTGTCATATTTTTTAAATTATTCAACACATCACTCGCTTTAAAGAGACTATGTTATCTCAAATCCAATCACTACAACTGTATGTTAGAGTCAAAGATGTAGATAAAAGTCAAATCTCTTCAAAATTTATAATTTTGATAATTATAAAAATATTATAATTTGAGTTAACTAATAATTTGTTAAGTTGTGATGAGAGAAATTCATCTAAACATACAAACAATGTTGTATTTCTTAAACCCAGCCATATTAAACTAAGCCAAAATGATAGGTGTTCAACACGTTAAAATGTTGGATACATTTAATAATCTTTTATTAAATTAAGTCTCCAATAGTGTTTAAAAGAATAATACGTCAAAAGATATAAGATATCAAAATACATTCAAAAGAACTTCATACATCCAAACATGTCTATGGACCAATAAACAACATTATACTGATTTCTTCTTACACATTAATTACATTTGATTATTTCTTACATGTTTTCATATGCCTAGAATAACTGCTATTAGAATTCATATCAATTTTTATCTATTTTATTGTTCTAATGTTTGAAATTTGAATGAGAATTTAATGAAAAACAAAAGATATATGGAAATAAACAAATTTTCATATCAAAAGGACCATCAAACCTTAAAGTTTGTCAAAGAAAAAAGATTTATGTAAGAATCTTCACAAAAGTAATGGTACTATCACAAGCTCAATAAGCGAAAAAGATAAAAAGATTAAGGACAAGAATACTTTCTCTCATTTGGCAAAAGCTGAATATCTACGGTATAAAGATGTGAAGAATAGCCATGCATTTAATACACTTCAAAATAAGAAGAAGAAAAAAAGAACATTGTGTCACAACGAACACTTCACTCTTCAAGTCTACAAACACCAACGTGCATAAAGACTAAAAGAGATTAGAGACTCTAAAACAAAAACAAATTACTTTGTTTTAAACTCTTATACTTTCAATCTTTATCTATACATCTCATCTTGAAATTATTTTGTTTTCATCTGTTTATATCCTTAAAGCTAAGTTGTTGTAATTTGCATTGAACTTTCATATCCTCACATTATGAATTATTCTTCTATAAAGATCTTATAAAAGTTAAGAATGATTTAGCGAAAAAGAATACTCAAGATACTTAATCAAATAATTATGTTATATAGCCAAGATAGTAACAAAGAATACTTGAGTTGGATGAGCAAGAAGTGACATAAAGAATATTTGTATTTTAGCTTAGAATAACAAATTTAATACTTGTTTGTAACTAAATTTTTGGTTAATGGAATCCCTCTAAGGATAAGGGAGAACTAGACTTAACTAGAATTAAGACGAATCAGTATAAAAATAAATGTTTCTTCTATTGTTCTTTCATCACCTTTTAAATGTTCAATACTTACAAATTATTTTTCATCTTGTTTAAACATCTTTTAAAAATATATATAAATTTTTTATAAAATTACACATACATTATTCAATCTTCTAATATATTTTATAACTCTTCACTGTCAACATAAAAATTGTGTTTTGTACAAAATACAATTATATTCAAATACTCCTTATATATAAATTTATTTGACCAACTTAATAAGTTTATCTCACTAACTTAATTATAACATTCTTTGGTTCATTACTTGAGTAGTATTTAAACTTGTAATTTATTATTTTCTTTTCAATTTTATCCTTATTACTTTTATTAAATGTCTCATGTAACTTTTTATTTAATATTATATTGTTTATTTTAGTTGTTATAATATTTATATTTAAATTTTTTATAAGGTATGTCACTTTCAAACAAAACATAATACTAGAATTACTTTAAAATATTTTTATCTGTAAAAAAATTTATAAATATTATTTTATATTTATTAATTAACTTATCAATTAAGTCGTAACTCCTCCATTATTTGTATCAGAGTCTATATGAACTTGTGGGCCGTTCTACGAATTCTCAACCCCTTCGGTGGTTCGTTTAGTAAGGAAATCTTTTTATACGAAATTTTTTTCTTAATGACATCACATCTTATATCTTTTAACTTTTCTTCAAAAATTATTCTTATTTGAAATACTTACTTCTTTCAGAATTGACTAATTCTTTTTTAAGTGAAAATAGGATAGAAGAAATTAAGGATAATGAAAATATGATGGAAAGAATTAAGCACAATGGAAGGAGGGTGGACGAATTAACTTCCTTATCACTAAAATAGAAGGAAAGGATAGAATTTTGTGGATCTCTTCCACTCTTCCTAAGCATAAAATTGGTTCCATCTTTAGGCATGAAATCAATCTTTTTTTTTTAATTAAAAAATAATATTTTTTCTAACACATTTTTAAAAATAAATAATTTTATGATAAGAAAACTAATAAAAAATTACTATTTTTATAAAATATTTTATATAATTTATTTATTTCCTTTCACTCTATAGTTCAATCAGTTAAATATTTTTTTCACCTTATTTTTATTTCTATTATTATTATATATTTATTATTATATTTCTCTCTATTTCACTTTTAATCTAAGTGAAAGATAAATTTTAAAATGTAATTTATGAGTCACTCTTAATTTGAAATAACGATAATTTTAAACTAATAATTTTAAAAAATAAAGAATTGTACAATTAATCAAAGAATGGAAATACTCACTAGAATTAATTTAGTGATAGAGGTTGAAAGAATAGATAAATAGAATTTAGGTTTAATATTCATTATTTTCATTGTAAAAAAAATAAAGGATCAAAAAATTAAAAATTATTTAACAATATTATTTTTTGTCTTGACCTACAAAATTTATATATCTAAAAAAGTGAATGAAAAAAGAAATAATTTTGGAATAAAATAATCTAGTGATTTTTTTTAGAGATTTAAAAATAGTAGAATATAATTTATATTTTTAGTAATAATTTTTTAAAAAAAGAAACAATTGATTTTATCATAAACTATTCAAAATGACTTCTAATTTTTATCAACTTTTAGATTCTTTTCAGCTTTTGATTATTTTGGAAATCTAAAATAAATACATAAAATTAAAAGAAATTATTATTTTTTAAAACATGATCCTTTTATAGAGTTGAATAAATGTGTAGATACTAACGGACCGATCTATATAGCTCTCAATCTGTGTTAGTACAGATTTCCAATTTGAAAACTCATTTAAGACGAAATTATTTTACTCGTGTCATTTAACCCACAAGTTAAGTGAGTATACCTATGGGTCTCGCAGACTAACCTGTAAGTTTTTCAATACAAATGGATACAAAAGCTCACTCATTACAGAATGGTGGGAGTATATTCATGAAAGGCAAGAACAATAGCAGCACTTCTAAGTGAGACCAAACAGCAACAGGCAGAGGCAACACTTCTTCTCTTCGTCCTTCATAGCGTAACAACTTTTTTAAGAGGTGTGTTTTTTGCTCCATTAGTTTATACTATTTGTAGCAATTTGCCTAAATGTGGAACATTGTCCCCAACCCTTGCATCGCATGATGCCTCTTCCAATTTCACAACAGCACCAACCCCTTTCTTCCAATTCCCCTCCCTTCCTACACTATTCCTTCCCACTAAAAAGATTGATTGAGAATCTCAATAACCTGTCTTTCTAAATGTCCATCTTTGGAAAACGATTTGAAAAGATTGTACTGTGTGAAAAGGACCTCGTCTTTGAACCCCTCCCTCCTCGATCAACACAAGTCTTCACGTATTAGATCAGAACTAACCTTCCTCACAATTTGAATCAATCGTCTAGCTCGTGTAATCAATATATCATTACTCTTATGCATACAATAGCTACAACCTACTGTAAGTGCTCCTGACCCCCTCCCTTCCCTCCAAAACCAAGATGATGTCCTAACCGCTATACTACATATGTTTGTTTGGTCAAACTAGTTCCCCCTGGATAAAACAAAAAGACCCTTACCTAGGGGTGTTTGGCCAAAATTGCTTTGGCATTAAAGCCATCATGAACTAAAGCGAATTCAATCTTTTCTTCTACAACTGCTTGCGCAGTTATGATGTTGCCTCATTCCTTGAGGATCTAGTTTTTGTCTTAGTTCCCGCTCTTCTAGCTCTAGTTTCTTTTTTTCTTAAATAAAGCAGTGGTAGCGCATCAAGGGACCAAAAATTCATTCTTAAAAAAAAAATTCTTAATGCGAGTCATGGCTTATCCATTTATGAGCAAGTTAGGCGGCACGGACGCGAGTAGTCTAAAATGAAACTTATTTAAATTGATGGCTAAACTAACAAACTTAATTAGATATGGGCTTAAAAGAGTACAGGTCTAAATAGGCAAACTACCCATTTAACCAACTTTATCCTTTTATAAACAAAAGTTATAACAAACAAGCTCTCCATCTTAAACAAACTAGTCCTTAGACTTATTCTAGAAAATGTTGGCATGAGCATATTTTATCAATATGGATATATTGTATTTTATTAAAATTTTAAAAATATATATTAAAATACACAATTTTAAAAATATTATAAAATATACTAATTACAGTTAAAATTTAAAAGGGCATGAAGAAATCTCAATGTAAAAAAGGGTTAAAAATAATTAATATTTTTTAAAAAATAATACAAAATAATGGTGAAGTCATTATTCATAAGAAGAAACAAAATAAAATAAGAAAAATTCTCAAATTCAAGAATGAAGACATAAATTTATGAGGAGATGGATCAAATAATACCTATATAACCTATACTAAATGTTACATCTTTCAATAATTTTATATAGCATGTGAATTTGATCAATCCAACCTTTAAATTGTAATTATATATTATTTTGATTGTTCATGTCAAATTTTATGAAAATTAAACATCAATAAGAAATGAATCAAATGATTAAGGTTTTAGTACATTTTAAAAAGTATATATTACATCAATTTTGATCTATATGAATGAAGTCTTAAATAATCTTTTTTTAATATAAAATTTGGTATATATGATCTATATGAAAGAAACTATCAATCCAATAGTATATTTTGAAAGAAAATTATGCAACTAAAAGTTATTGAGTGGTGTAATAGTTAATGTAAGATACACCAATGTTATTTTATCTATCTCCAATTTATAATATAGGAATGAACTTATCATAAAAAAATAAAATAAATTTTATTTCTTTCCTATTTTCGTTTTTCTTCATGGATTTTTTTTTAAAAATTATTATACTCCATATGGTTAGTATTTAGTTTTAACTCTACCATTAATTTTAGGCCTTCCAAAGGTTAAATGAAATTTTGAATAAAATTTTAAAATCAATAATAATAGTGCTTGAAATTCCATTCTGTAACAAATAATAAGATAGTTAGAATTAGTTATTTGTACCAGCAAAATTTGTATAATAATAAAAAAATGTTCTTTAAAGGTCAATTTGTAATTCACTAATAATAAGATAGTTAGAATTAGTTATTTATAATAATAAAATTTGTATAATAATAAAAAAAAATCTTTAAAGGTTAATTTGTAATTCACCAAAGTTAAAAAAAATAATGATTATATTAAAATAAATCAATGACCCAGGAAAATATTCACCTACATATATATTGGAGTCATATCATGAAATCCATGACTTATTATGAAGGAAAGGGGTGGGACTAGTCTAATAAAATAATTAAAGCTCAAATTTTAAGTTCATAAAAAAATATTTATTATTAATTTTTATTAAACCGAAAAGTTTTACATATTAACAAAAAAGACTTGATATTTTTAAAAAAATATTTTTTTTAAAACATTGTTTTAGACTTTATTGAACTAACTCTGCAAAATAAAAGGAAGTGCATATCAATCTTGTTACTAATATAGTGGTGAACACACTAGCAAGACTGTGAATCAACCAATAATCAAGAAAATAAAAGTTTATAAACTTTAATTATGCCACTTCTTATTTCCTTTTGAGTCATTGATTAGTCATGTCTACAAATATTAGTCGCTACATTAGAATTACTAGCAAGTATACCAAAGTCACTTGTAATCTACTATAAGTATAAAACCATATCTTTAGAGACTTGGTTAATATTTGATTAAGTTGCAATTATACTATTTAAGAAATATAACTTTACTTATAATAATATTTACAATGATTCATTGGTTGGTCCGTTTGAAAATGAAAAGTAAATGGAAACAAACTTCATAAACAAAAGATTAAGATATATTAAATGATTAAAAGTTAGGATTGGATTTCATCTAACTTTACTCATTTCTAACCTTAATAATCATACATGTGAAAACTTTTCTTCTATTGCATTATCAAGGATTATATTCACCCAAAATTAATTCCTTAGTAATGAGAATTTAAGTTACCTTCATAAATATCAATTCCTTACATATTTAAGAAGATAACTTGCATTAAAAGCATCCATAAATACCAATGTTTGACATTCTATTCCTAGCAATCCCAATTATTGAGTATTTCATTTCAAAACAAGATCTACAAAACATTTTCTAATCGAATTCCAAATCAAAAATCATTTTACGAGTGATTAACACGTAAAATGCATTAAGAGCATAAATGAAACACTAATGGGTATAAGAGAATAAATCATATCTATTAAAACCAAAAGCTACAATAGAGTTTAGTATATTACATCCAACTCTAAAGAAAATAGAACAATCACTTATTTTCATGAGAACTAATTCACAAAAGATGAGAAGATGTTGAAGCCCCAAGTTGGGATCGTCGTTCTTCCATTTCCAAAATCTCGAAAACCCTTTCGATTCTTCAACAATGGAGTAACCTAATGGAGATAGAGAGAATTGTTCCTTTGAGTTTGTCTTCTTCTACCCTAAAAGTGAATATTTCTTTTTTATTTATATTATTTGAGTTTTCAAATAAGAAAATAAATCTCAAACATTTTCGTTTGAGCGTTGAAAAATTTTGCTCGAGCAAAATTGAGACAGAGAGCTCTTCAATGTCTAGTATAATTCACTCAAACATTTCACTCGCTTGAGCAAATTTCAAGTAGAAAGCTTGATTGAACATTGTCCTAATTTCTTCCTTGAGTTTTTTATTTTTTCTCTTTGATCACCTTCTCTTCTTTCCATTGACCTATAAAATAACACAAATTTCATTTAAAAGGACTCAAAATTTGAATGGTTGGATTTCAATTAAACTAAACTAATATATAAAATTTTTAACATCAAAGAGGGTAAAACAAAATAAACTAAGAGTGAAAGAGTGCCAAAATTCTAATAAAAGACATCTAAAATCAAGTAAAATTGGACTCTAACAATTACTTAAAAGTTTTTATATACATTCGATACTCGATATCCAAGTAATCTTATTTTCTCTATAACGCATCATCATTGCTATCTACCATAGTAATTAGAATCCAACCATAAAGCTAAGGCCCGGTTTGGAGTGGTTTCTATTTTTAGTTTTAAAATTTTTAAAAACCAAAACCAATTTTAATTGAGTTAAGTTTCTATTTTTTGTTTAGTTTTTAAAAAGTTGTTACAAATTGAAGATGAATAAAATCAGTGAATCATTGTATATTATCTGGTTCTACTATGAAATAATGTAATATAAAACACTATCAACATATAAAAATAATTAAAATAAAGAATAATTATCTTGCTAAAAAATGAAAAAATATAAATTTTATATCAAAATAAATATATTACAATTATACAATTAATAAAAAAAATAACACAATCATAACAACAATGATTATAAAGATATACAATGTTAATGTTTTTACAAATTATGCTTAATTTTTATTAAGTAAAAAATTACACATAAATAAATAATAACATTAAAAAATATTAATGAGATGATAACAATGTCAATATGGTGGGAAAGGTGGTGACGACAACAATGATGAGTGGTGTTACTGATGGACACAAGATTAGTAGTGATAGTAAGAATTATGACAATGGTGACAAAATGTTGACAATAACAATAGTAATAACAATGGTGAAAGGATGATGGTAGTGAAAACAATGGTGAAAGAATGATAGTAGTGATAGTAAGATGACAATGATAAGTGACTAACGAGTAGCCATAGATGATAATGTTGATGGTAGTAGTGATGATGGGAGAATTTGTTGTCATAGTAGAATGTATTTTTTAAAACTAAAAATAAAATTCTGAAAACTTTTTTGGTTAGTTATAAAAATATTTTAAAATTAAATTAAAAATTATTTTAATTTCATTTTAGTCAAATATATTTTACTTTAAAAATTATATTTAAAATAAAAAATAAAAAACTAGCGATCATCCCAAAAAAAGTCCTAAGTTAATTGTTGTGACTAATAATATCAACACAGGCCAATTATAGTAAGGAATCAAATCCCCCGTCACGTAGGCATGTTCTCATCATGTTTATTTGCTATTCTTCTTTTGGTTGCACTATAGTTTGAATATTGCATCATGGAGAAAAATCCTGATCAAATAACCTATTTTCAATTTCGATTCACCAAAAAAAAACAAAACTATTTTCTCAAAGGGATTTGTGACCATCTATTGTCGTCATGTTTAACACAGAAGTTTCAAATCACGAAAAAGGAACTCTAAATCAAGTTAACCTTCAATTCGTGATCATCTTCAACTGGACACTTGCAACTGCTATTAAAGCTACTACATGCAAAATGCTGAGATAGAACTTATTACTTGAAGATAGAAGATGCAGGTCTCTGTCTCTCCCATTGTGATCTATGTTTCAAGCCGAAGTAACTAGACAAACAGAACCATTACTGCTATAAAGCCCGGTCCAAGTGTAATACATCATCTAGATACTGTAAGAGTTGAGATCTCACGAGCAATAGAACCCAACTCCCATGTTGCAAATTTAATTTCCTGTGGCAGGGTAAAGTACTTGTATAGGCACTTAAAGTCAATAAACATTCTGACAGTAACGATAAAAACATTAACCCATACCTGGGACCATGCAAAACATCTTATACAAAGTTCTTGCGTGGATGACTCAAAACTGTGACCTATGTCAGCCCCAGTAGCTCAAATCCATCTACCCAAAAATTACAAAAGTGTTTGGGCGGGAAAGAGTGGAAGGTTTTGAAAATGTTACTCTTGTACCGGTTAGGCCAAGATCTGGATTTGTTGTCTGGATTGGATTTGAAGCAGAAATCAATGCCAGAATATAATGAAAGTATGAAAGGCGGGTGTATTGCTCATTTTCATTAACTACAGAAATGTACTACAAAACCTAGTTTTTCAAAAGCATTAGTTGTTTACTAGGCCAGGGACTACGGTTTCTAATTCTACAAGTCCTATACATGCAATTAGTCAATAAGCTTCAGTAAAACAGCACGAGAGAAACCTATTGACTTTCATCTTCATCTTCATAGTCAATGCCATCATCGTTATCTTCATCGGAACTACAAGTGTCGCCCATGAAATTGACTTGCGATAGTTGAAATTTATTGATGGCATCTCTAGCTTCAGAAACCAAGGCAACTTTTGCAGCTTTAACTACATCCCTTTTCCGAATGCTGCTTCCTTCACCAATTATTTTCGTAGAGGCTGCTCTTCTCCTAGATTCCCTACAGCGCAATTGATTGATATATTTCTCATGCATTGCCCTATTCTTTACTTTCTTTAGTACTGGAGGACTAACAAGATCTGTAACGCAAGAACCACTAAATCTTGAAAGTGGCTTCTTACGGCTTGAAGATGATGTTTCAGTGCAATTTTGCAGGAACCCTTTGTTTTTCTTTAGCTGCTTTGGAGTAGAAAGTGCTTCACTAGGCCGTAAGGCATTAGTAGAAAAATCAATGTTTGGTTCAAGAACAGAAAATATGTCCCCTTCACGGTCTAGATCAACTTTAAGATGGCGCTGTAACAGCTTCTCAACGGACTTCTGGGTAATAATGTTCTTCGGTTTTAGAACATTAGATCTTCTAACTATTTTATCAATAGGTTTGAGAAGTTTACTTGCAGTTATAGAAATTTGGTGAACAGGTGATGACTTCAATATCTTTGCCCTCGATCGAGGCTGAGATTGACGTGGTGTCATGAGGTCACAGTGAATTCTATCAAAGCAATCTTGTTGAGACTTTCCCGGCACCTGCAACAGATTTTGAAAGACAATGATTCAACCAATACAAGCTAATCTATAAGCTAGCCCCCATCGGCATGTATCTGACAAACAATTGACTACCAACATACTAAAAAACTGCAATTGTTCTTTAAGAAATATAAACTAAACTTTTCAATAACAATTCCTCCATGTTTAGATATATGAGTGGAATTAAATGAAATGAGAGGGAATGGGATGGAATAAAGATACCATGCCATTGTTATTTACAACGAAATGGAAACCACCTCATGCCCTCCTATTAACGGAGAAGCATAAGGTACTATTTCATTCCATCATATTTTTTTATACAACACAAAAAAAATGAAACCTAGTATCATTCCATTCTACATCACTTCATTCAAACACAAACAGCTAGCAACATTCCACAGTTACACTTTTGGCTAGTAAGATCAATTAATCACTTATTGTGCGCAATCGTTAGCTGTCAAATAACATGCAAGTTCTCAGACGACACTGGAAGCATCAAAACTGTTTTTTAACAATTGAGAAGACAACAAAAACCAAGGCAGAAAGAAGACAATCATATTAAATTTCAGTGATCCTCAACCACATCAAACAAGTAAATGTAGAACACTTAACAGTCAGCTTAGCTTGCACAATCCAATCCCAAACTTGCAAATTTCAGTTAAATTACAACTACAATATTCTCAAACTTAGTTCCCAGTTAAAGTCAATATTTTCTACTCAGACACAGAGAAGGATGCATACCAGTTTGGAAACGTTCTTCCAGAAATGGGGGCTAGGCTTTGCCGCTAAATACGCTCTTTGAAGAGCCAATTCTTGTTCCTTCGTCCACCCTTTCCCAATTTCTTCGCCACTGCGCTTTCTCTTCTCCCCATTTCCCCCCTTCCTGGCTCCTCCACCAAAACCATTATCCAAAACGACACGATTTTCTGGCGTTTTAACTTGAACAATTTCTCCATTTCCCCCTTTCTTTCTTCCTCCACCAAAACCCTTACCTAAAACGACACCATTTTCTGTCGTTTTAACTTGAACAATATCTCCATTTGCCCCCTTCTTTCTTCCTCCACCAAAACCCTCATCCAAAGCGATATGATTTTTTTTCGTTTTGCATTGAATCCTCTCCCCGTTTCTCTCCTTCTTTCTTCCCCCACCAAACCCCTCATCCGAAACGACGCGATTTTCCTTCGTTTCAGCTTCATCGCCCTTCGCCTTCGTGCCTTTCAATCTTTTATTGCTTGGCTCGTTGTTCAACCTGGGAGATCGTCTCAAAGAGGGAGATCGTTGTTCAACATCGTTCAGCCTTGGGGATCTTCGCGACCCAGCAGCGAACTTCTTCGATTTCTTTGCAGAAAAGCTGTGTTTCGCAGATTTGGGATTGGAAGTGATGTTGTTTTGTTGGGGGAGGAACCTGGGTGACCTTCGAGGGGTGGTGGGTCGGATGTGGACGGAGGAGTTTCTGTGTGGCATTTTCACGAACACTTGATGGGGTCGCTTCTACTTAACGGACAAAAAATCAGATGCGCCTTTTTTGAATTCAAACATGAAATAAATGGGTCGTGAACGCATAAGGAACACTCATTTTGCCACACTCGTTTGAGTGCCTAAACCCAAGATCACAACCAAAACCCAAATCATCCCTACGTGTCATCTACTTTCCCATCGTTTTTTATAAAACTTTTTCTTTTTTAGTATATATCTTTAACTTCCCCTCTATTTTAAATTTAATACATAATTTTTCTACTTTTTTTACAGAATAACTTTTCTACTTTTAAATCATGCACAAAATTCTTTCATTTTAATCTTAATCTTAATATATATAAATAAGAAAAAACACGTCAATAATGATATGAATTTTATCTTTAAATTAAGAACATTATAGACATTACATCTATATTTAAATTTTTAATTTTTAATTTTCTTTGAAGTCATAAATTGTGATTGTTATTATTTTGATTGTGAAATAATGTCCTTTAAATTTACATAGAAAATAAGTAAATATTTTATTTTGTAATTCCAACTCTAGATATTTTATTATTAATTATTAAATATTTTATTTTCATTTTTTAAAATTCTATATTTGTTAATTGACTATATAGAGAAAATTTTCATTAAATATTTCATATTTGTTATTATTTTTTAAATATATTTATTATTTATTTTTTAATTCTGTCTTTATTTAATATATGTATATATATATATATAAAGGATAGTTTAAACTATTTTTTTCATCCAAAATTTGGTAAAAATTTAAAACTTTTGTATATAATAAGATTATTTTTTCCTTTAATATTATAATAAAAAATAAAATAACTATTATCTGCTATTAATAAATATTTATTGTAGTTAAATTTTGAGAATTAATAAAATTTTAATAGCTATTATCTGCTGTGTATATTTGAATTTAAATTTTAAATTTAAATATTTTCAAACAATTTGTTCTACCTATATTAAGGGAATTTAGTGAATTTATTTATAAATGAAACTTTTATTAGTGAAAAATTAATATGACCATTTATAAAAATATATTAGATAATTAACTATTAAATATTATTCATTATGCAAGATAAAATGCTTTCAATTTCACAATTGCAGGGTCATATATTTTTAATTATGTAATCAATATTTCTTTTAAATTTTAAATTAAAATTAGTCAAATACACAGTCATTTTATTCTTCTTTATCCATCCAATTAATGCATAATCACCTTACCTTATTTGGAGCTATTTAGCGGTTACCTTTATTTCAAATGTCCCTTTCTACTAGGGTTTATTATTTTACTATTTTATTATTATGTATTATTGTTATTTTTAAAATAAAAGTGACAAATAATACAAGGTAATAATTTTACAATGAGTTATTAAGGGTTTTAAAATTTTATTCCAATAATATGTATTCATTTATATAAAATAAAAATTCTCACCTTAAAAGAAAAGATATGTTTTTTTTCTTAGTGGATCAAACATATTTTAAAGAACATATTTAACTATAAAAAATTATAATTAAATATAAGTTTTAAAATAAAATCCATATTTATCATTTTTCACATAGATGGTTTCTTGAGATTGAAAAAGGTTTTAAAATAAATGAACTATTGATATATTTAAGTGTAATTTTAAAATATTATAATAAATTGTTGTTTTTAGATGTGATAACTTAATTTGTTCATGTTATATTAACAATTATTTTGAAGGTATTTACTGACAAAATTAGATAGATGCATGTCACTTCACAATTAAACATATCCTAATCATAACATGCGTCAAATACTAGAACTAAGAGAATGTAAATATGCTCACTTAATAATTACTCATTGACATTAACATCTTCTGACACGAGGATATTTTTTTAGATTTCGGAACAAATAATTTTCTATTTTTATTTTCTTTACAATGATAATAATTAAAAATAAGGGACAATGGACTAAAATATGTAGACAATTATTTTTCAAAGTCGTTTTACTTTCATAGATAGTTATATGTTTTAGAATAAAGAATTATAAAGTAAATAGGAACAAGTTGAGCATGTTAATTATATTTTAATGTATTTTATTTTTGTTACGGCAACTTGTACATATTTACCATGCTTATCACTTATATTTTCATTTTTGTTTGTGCAAAAACTTGAAGTAGTATATTTAGTTGTTTCGAACAATAGTTATTGATATAATTTATTTTTGTCTAAATTTTTCTATAGCAATACATGATTATCGTTGTCATTTTATACATATATTTTTTATTAAAATTAATTATTGTACAATTTATATTGTGCATATATATTTAATTAATTAAATAGTAAATCTACATAAATATAAGAAGTTTCATGTATCACAGGATTTAAACACTACTATTATATAAAGAATTTAATTAATATATTTAGTTAGGAGAATAAATAAGTCATATTGAATTCACAAATTTGTCCAACCCAACTCAATCTAACTACATTTCACTTATTTGCATTAGGTTATTAAATTGAATTAAATTTTTTTAAGTGCATCCAATTATGATTAGATTCGATAACGAGTTCATAAAATTCAAATTTAATGAATTTGATTTACCTTGATTGATTGTAAAATTTTTATATATATAAAATAAAAATATATTTATTTTTATCAATGATTATTTATTATATATATAATTTTTCATTAGTTGGTGTGTGGGGTGAAACCAAATTTGTACCATGTAAATACTATTGGTTGAGAAAGTTTGACAAATGTGCATAAATTTTATGTGAATATCCTTTCTTTAACATTGTGTAAGACTCTTGTGTGAATCTTTTTAAGGTTTAATTTAATTGTGTTTGAATTGTTCATGAAATTTTTGTGATGTGGGTTATTTTGTTCATTTAGCTTTTAAAAGTTTGTCATTAATAACACAAGTTTACAAGGACTATAAGTACTATTAACAATATTTTGAGTAATTAAATTTAATTGGGTGTAATGTTAAGTATTATGTTCTTCGTATTACAAAATTTTCATATGAGATATTTGAAAGATATCGTAAATTATGGTATTGGATATAGTAAATTTTCTATTATATTACAAAATATAATTATGCTAATTGGATCTTTGATTCAAATTAAATGAGATCAAAACCACAATTGGTTGTGCCAATATGTTTAATTACGATTCAATTACTTTGAGATTAGCTAAATAATGGAATGGAGTTAGAGTTTATTATTTTGGAGACAATTGATTATGAGGCTTAGTGGTTGAAAAATTACTTAAACAAATATTCCCTTGGAGTAAAAATTAAGAAATGATGTGATAAAACAATTACTTAAAGACAATAAATTTATTGATCATGTGAAGCCAATAATGGATTCGATCGATTCTCTAACTTAAACTCTTAAGGAATATATTATTATATTAAACATCGAGAGGATTGACATTTAAGCCACTTGAAAACAAATAAGTGATCGTAATCCAACATTTGTGCTTGTAAATCCAATGAAGAAAGTTCATATGGGTGAGAACAAGTTACTTATTAGTTTTACGAGCACCAAAATTAATTTCAATCAATTTTCAATCCCTTCATATGATATGAGAAAGTGTTAGATACTACATAAATGTGTGGATAAACTTTATAGTTAAGTTTTGAATGGTTACGACAAAACTTAACAAAACTATAAAACTTTTAATGATTTTTATATCTCTTTATAGGTGGTGTATGATTTGTAGTATATATTTGATGAAACCACCTATGTGAATGTCAAGTGAGCTCTTTTGTGTGGGGATACTGGAAAGATCTTTAAAACACTCATAAATACTAGGCATGTGAATAACCTAGTAGTGCAAAATAACAATAACAACAAAGATTATAGGAGTGTAATGTGATTGGTAAAGCACTAACACACACGAAGGATTTTCGTTTATATAGTTTGGTACACCAACTACATTATGTGTTAAGTCCTATTAGTATAAGTCTAGTTCATATAACTTGATATACCAAGACCAACACGTTACATCCTATGCGAAAACCTAAAACTTTTCTTCTTTCTTCTTTCTTAAAAGTTTTAACCTTTTGAAATATATGGTTGTATATTTTTGTTAAATATTTCAAAAGGTTAATAGTTTATTTTAACAAGTTTTATTACCTGCTTGATGTTCTATTTTAATTAACCCTATTACCTTCTTTAAACATATTAATTAAAAATTTATTTCAAATTAACAAATCTTATTATAAATATTTGTAATGATACAGGTTTTGGAAGGTTTAACTCTCATATTATTTTTCTTCTCCTTCTTTTTCATGAGTTCCTAATCAGCCTTAAAAAGTACTTATCAGTTTTGCTACCTCAAAATTATTTTGGGAAGAATATGTTAACTCTAGGGAGGATTTGGACATCACGTCAATAATCATTGAGAAAAATGAGAATTCACACATCTCAAGTTTAATTTGTTTGTGACCATACATGTTCATACTACAAATTTGTGAACAATAAATTTATAGTTTGTGATTGATCATGTTTTTTAACATCAAGGATAACAATTGTTTTATCAAACTCATTGATGATATTATAAGTCACTGGACTCTCAAAATTACTATTACGACATCAATTAATGTTATTATTTAACAACATGGATTAAATTTATAAAAAAAAACCTTTAGAAGAGAAAAATAATTTCTCAATGACCAAAATAAAAAAGATGTTATTTTTTGAGGACCAAATTGATATTTAACTCAAATTTTATAACTAATTTTATTCAAATTTAAATACGAATTTGGATCTTGAAAAATAATATCTTTTTTATTTTGATCCTCAAGAAACAAAATTAATTTTTATCTTTAAAGATTGTTTTGTTTGTTTTAGTCCTTAATGTTAAATAATATTTTGATTTAAACTCTTGTTGTCTTTTAAAGGATGACCTCAAAATGGTTTTGAAAATCAAGTTACTCATTATATCATTAAAAAGTCTAACAAAATAATTACGTATATTTTTTTTTATCAAAATGTATTTTTAAGTATCTTATTAACTAGTTTAATGTCATTAATCATTTTGAACATATAGAATTTTGAAAACACAGTTTATTAAAAATAAATAAATCATATATGATAAGTTTTTATTACAACATCATTTAATATTATTATTTAATAACATAAATTAAAGAAAATAATTAAAAAATCAAAATAAAAAAATCTTAATAACTAAAATTTAAAAAAAACATTAATTTTTAAAGAGTAAATTGATATTTAAGTTAATTTAAAATAAATTAAATATAAAACAAAATAGATATATATGATGTAACAACTATTATAATCTTGCCTAAATCATTGAACATTGACCATGTCGTTTATATAGATGTGGATGCTTCTGTTCACTGTCCTAGATCCAACACCTCTCTACCTCCTCTATCTTTCTCTATTTTTTTTTAATTATTATTTCTTTATTATCACTTTTCACTCTCCCTCTTCCAATACCTTTGATCTTTTACTTATTTTTTACTGCTGAGACAACACGACGGGAGAAGATCTGTTTTGAACAATCCTATTCCTCTTGCCCATAACTTGTCATTCTTAATCAAACGATCAATTAGAAAACAATATATCATTTGAAATGATATTAGAATCTACATTAATTAGGTCAACAACCTAATTAATTAAATGCTTCTTAAATATGTAAGTATCGTGTAAATGATTGTGTATAAATTGTTTTTACAATCGAAGAACAAATAAGATTAGATTGTTTTCATTTAAATTATAAATTATTTTCATATTACAAAATTTATTAAAATAAACTTATGAATATATCACATGTTATAACACTAACACAGAGGGACTTATATATAAGACTAAATAAATTATAAAAAAAAGCTATTGATCAGAAACTACATATTTATAAATAAAATTAAGATTTTATAACAACATATTTTTTTTTGTAAAAAATAGCTTACATTAGTTAAAAAATAATTATTTATAAGACACTTTGAAGACAATAAAACTTTTATGACAATAAAACATTTTAGACGATAACACCAAACTGTCGGTGTTATGTCGATTAGACACTTTTAAGACAATAAAAACATTTAACAGTTTTATGAATATCTTAAATAGTTTGCATACAAACATTGGAACTTTTAAAGAAACAACGTTTAAATATCCATTTAAAAAAAAATTTAAATATCATTTGAGTCATTATAAACATGAAATCATCTAATTTTTATCCTTCATTTTTTTTAAGGTATGGAAATTTTTCTAAAATAATATTGTTATTATGTAAGAGTGACATGACATGTATATAGTAATTATACTTAATCTTTGGTCAGATTCAAGTCTAAAAGGGTCAATTCAACCGAAACCAATAGTATTTTGTGACCTAATTGACCGAAGGTTTTGGGCTTTCCGTGTTGCAAGTTAGGGACCATGTTAGGTTAGGGCAATTTTTGGCGTAAAACAGATAGTTGAGCATTTTTTTTTTAAGACTTTTAGCTCACTTTTTCATAGTTCTTAGACAAATTAAATTGGTAATTTTGTCAAAATGCTAAACTTATATATATATATATATATATTACTAAATTTCAGTGGAAATAATTTACTTGAAGAAAAGCAAAAAATACTACTTGATCACTATTTACATACATATACTGGGATTAAATATAAAAAGCATAAAGTATAATAAAACAATTTAAATATGATTTGGTTCCTTATAAAAATTATTTCAACTAATTTTCATCCTTCATTTGTTTTAAGGTATGGTAATTATTTTTAAAAAATAATCATGTTAGTATTTATAGTGACAAAACATGTCTATGATAGATTTTATCATCGATCGAGTTTAGTGTCAAAATAATTAATTCAGTCAAAATTAATAAAAATATTTTATGACACAACTATAATCGTTTAAACCTTTGACTAAGATAAGATTTAGGATTTTCAAATTATGAATTAGTTAGTTAGGTTCAATTAGATGAGACCTATAATAAGTTAGAAAAAAATTTATTCTAAAACACATTTTTTAAAGATTTTTACTTACTTTTTCAAAGTTTATTGACAAGTTAAATAGATTACTTTTCTAATTGTAATGGCCCAAAATCATATGCATGTAATATATTTTTTAATTTCAAAAGAGATAAATTATAGAAATATATATATATATAGGAACTAAATATAGGAAGCATAAAGTACAATAAAAAAAATTAACAATTTTAATATTTAATCAAGTTTAGTCCAAATACAAGTATAAAGGTAAATTAAATGATAAGAGAGATCAATTATAAAAATTAAAACTCATCGACATTAAAATACAAGTGTGAAACTAAAGTCTCATATTAAATAGAAATGAATACGTTGAATGATATTTAAGTGAGAAAAATTCACAAATTTATTGTCTTAAGATTTTAGATTAAAATATGGTATCAAGTTCACTTATGTGATATACTTATAGTAATCCATTAGTAAAAGAACTTCACAGTGTTTATTAGCAATGCAAGTGTCTAAAATGTGTTTATAGTCATGGTTAAGTTTTAAAAAGTCACCATTCATATTAGACATACGAAATTATATTTTTTTTTAAATTGATTCAAACTTATATTAAAAAAATATATTTAAACATAAAAAATTAAATATTTTTTTAAAAGGCCCACTTTTATAAATATTATTAATAAGTTTCATATGTTATCCAAAATTCTCAAGAATTTCTAATAAAAAAGAGAATTTCATATGTTATTTATACCTAAGTTAAAAGGTTGTGAATGTTATCGTCGATGTCCAAGACCACACCACAATACCTTAATTGGGTTGATATTGTCGTTGTGAAAATGCAAAGAGAATAGATTCAAACTCAAGAATTGAAGTTCTAAATATCATGGTGAATGTTGTTAGTTAAGATAGAATAAAATGGTTTTTTATATTGAATTTTAAGTGAAATTAGAGCGAGTGTTCTTGATATATATACATAAAATGAACAAGTTAAGAGACTAGCAAAACTATAGTAAAAGACTTAATAACTCACTCTTGAATAATGATTCTAAGCATATATACATCAACAAACTCTAATAATTTTAAAGTGTGCGTGACCATCACTATGTTATTAGAGATGATCTAATATTTAATCATATGATATATAAAGAATGATGAGAACTATAAATTAGATGGTAATCCTGATTTAAGATCACCAAATAATTTTTCAACCTTAAACTCAAATTAGCTATCACTTAATACTTAGGGAGTCAAGCATAAATCATATACTTTTCTTTATGTTCCTATTTATTTTTCATGTATAATATGTTCTTCATGTAACCAATCCACAATAGGTTTTGTGTACTTCAATAATATATTTTAAGAAAAATAAAAAACAAAACAAGAACATTCATATATTTCTTATTTCAATTTGTACCCTTCTCCGTTTAATCTCTATCAAGCTCAAACAATCTATTAGCAAGACCCACTCTTTTAAATTTAATCACGCATTAAGTTGTTAAGTTGCTGTGAAAGATTTCACTTCTCTTACTTCTTATTGTAATGTGTTAAACTAATCATCACCTCCCCCACTTTGATATATGTCAAGTGTCAACTATGCGTTACTTACTTTTCCGAATTATAAATTTCAACTTTCCAGCCCTGGTTGAATATTTGTAAAATTCTGGTGCCCCGTTACTCGAATATCTGAAAACCGTATGTGCATCTGATTTTGCTCAAAATTTTGTAGTTTAAATATGCAGTAAGTATCTCATGTTATCACAGAAGACATGCACTACGGCTTAAGCATTATTTCGATCCCATTTTAAATAACATAGATAACTATGTGCAGCTCATGGTTTTGTGAACTTAAAAAGCGTACATCACTTTATTATGTACGTAGTTGATCACATATCGCCCCCAAGAATGCGTCATTTGTCAGCAAAAGATAGATTGTTTATAAAAGGATTAAATCGAAAGATAGGTTAATAATAAAGCATGAAAAGGACAATTAACACAACCAAAAGAACAAAGATGACAAAAAAAATTATACGATTAATATGTAAACCTGATGTAAGAATACCATTCATGCAAGTTCTTTAATGTTCCGGCCATCCATAAAATAATATAGTATATCCGCTACAACGGCACTTATCTAACCTAATTCTCTTAGTGCGCTGCCTCCTACATTTTCCTTAAACCAATCCAACTACTTTGAAGATCGAATAGATGGAGTTTTGTACTAGAATAACATGTCCGATTCCTACTTTTCCCTATGTGAGTTTTTAATGAATAAAATTTTATGTTATCGTTGAAATTAGAAGTGTCATATTTTAGTTATTGGTTTTACAATTTGTTTTTTTAATTTATAAAATATAATTTACTTTAAATATTAGTATCGAGAAAATTAAATTAATAAAAAGGAACTAAAAGAAAGAACAAGAATTTACAATGTTTATGAGTAAAAGGAGTAAAAGTTTTTGCTTAAGTAGATATTAAAAGATGCTTACAACACTTTGGTTAATGGGAAGTTATTATTTTCCTTATTTGGTTGGGAGGAGATGAGAGATGGAGCAAAAAAAGTAGGTTTAAATATATATTTTTCTTCTCTTATTTTATTTAGCCTGTAATTTTTGTTTACTTATTTTGAAATAAAGATATTTAATAATTTTATTTTTAAAAATTTATAATTTTAGTTCAATATTTAATTTTGCTTTTGTTATTTTAGTTTAACTAAACTCTAAACCTAACATATTAATTTAAGTTACTATTAAGAAATAATTTAATTAATTAAAGTATAAGAAATAAAATAAATAAATACAGTTAAAGTTATAAATTTTTTAAAATAAAATGAATAAATGCCTCTATTTTAAAATATAAAAAAATATAATTACAGATAGAAAAAAATAAAATGATTAAAATTATATTTAAACCAAAAAGATATGAGTGTGGGATCGGACCAAAAAAACCTACATGTGGGAGAAAAGGAATGCATTTTTTTAGTTATTTTAATGTTAAATCATTTTTGTATACCATAAAATTATTAAAAAATTAAAAATAATTTTTTATTATATATGAAAAAAATATTATACTATTATGTTTAATTTTTTATCAATAATAATAATAATAATAAGTTTTTATGTATTTGAGCAAATTATAATGACATTTCTTATATTTTACACAAATTACTAGTAATATCATTCTTTTTATTTTTTTTAGACTAACCTTTTTAATATTTAAAAATAATATGTTTACACTTTTTTATATATTACACTAATTTCTTTTAATATTTGAAAAATATTACACTTATATTACCTTATATATTATACTAATACATCTTAAAAAAAAATTAATGGAATGGCTAAAAAAAAAAGAGATGTTTTTGTAATTCAATTTTTTTAAAATAATTTTAGTATAATTTGCTCTTTATTTATATATTTATTTATTCAAATAAGCAAATAGAACTTTCCATATTTTTTTCTTCTATTTTTATTTATTTGAATCTCTTTCATTTCTTTTCTCTCTTTTATGTCAAATAGAGTGTAAAGTAAAAATTTACTAAACATTGAAGTGGTTTTTATGATTTCAAAGCCAGTGATTCAGTGCATGTTTGGAAATAATTATTTTCGGAGAAATAGCTGTTTATATTTTAAATTTTTCTCAAAAAATAGTAAAAAAATATTTGTTTAAAAATAAACTGAAACAAATATAAACATATTATTGGGCATCTTTAATTTTTGTTTTCTTTTACTTCCCAGAAGCAGACTAGAGAAGGATGATAATAGAAATGAGAAATGGAAAATAAAATAAAATCACGTAGAAAACATAATAATGAAAAGGAAACATGTATAGCGGTGGGATAATGTGGTATTGCATGATAGCTAGGAAAGCAGAGTGGGAAAGGGACGGATATATATAATTTCATTATATGCTCTATGATTTCTACCTAATATTTTGCTAAGATTTCCAATATATAATAAGTATATCCCATCCATTCATCATAACAGAAAGTACCAACTGAAAGATAATATGTTTTGTGCTTGAAAATGCATATGACCCACTCCACTATGAGTCCCCAAAAGACTGGATATATGATACCATGCTCCTCGATAAAGCCAGGAAGAAACGCCGGAGTTCAGTTTTGTATTCTATTTTATGAATCATTTCATTTGAGGCATGAGGGGCCATTTCATATATAAATTAATAATCAAATGACTCCCTTAGCCATTGAAAAATTATGCTCCACAAGCTTTTATCTTTCGCAATTTTCTTTAACTTATAAGATTGTTTGATAAGAAGGCGCATAGCTGCTACTTGTGGCGTTTGCTTTACCTCTCCAAAATAATAGAAAAAAATCATTACACATTTTAAATTTAAGTTATACAGTATCTCAGTATTTTAACTTCCACAATACTTTATAGCTTTTTCATATCAGTTTTATTTTCTCTTTTTCAATTTGTGAGTTGCACATATGCATACAACTTGCTTCATCTTGGGTAAAATAATTGACAATTTTATTCATTTTCTTACATAATAATTGTAATATATGTTTTATATACATGTTCCAAAATTTTCAAAAATTGTATTCTTCCTTACTTTTGGTAAATATATTGATAATTGTTATTTATATTTATAAATTTACAATATTTAAATATAATTATTTAAAAAATATATATTTTTGGATCATATTTATATTCAATTCTTGTTAAAAATGGAAAAAATAAAATTTTCTAAAATAAAATCTTAGTTTTTTTTATTTTTGCATTTGGATCCTTTTATTTTTATTTTTTTTGTGTTTTTAGAAAAAGATGCTGAAAGACCAATTAGGAAGAAAGTAAAAGACTAAGAATTGCTTAAGTGAGACCAATTAAGCTCGTTTAAACAATACCGATTAAACTTACTTAAGCGAATCTATATAACTGAAAAGAAGAAACCACATTTGAAGGTCTAAAGGTATAAAAAATAACTTAGAATATAAGGAACAGGGTTTCAAGCATTTACATTGCAAAGTCTAGGCTTAGAGAGAGTTGATAACAACTTTTTTGTTTGTAGATTATTCTTCAACAATCTCTTCAAAGTTTTTCTCTCATTTAGCTATGAGTAACTAAATTCATCTTTTATTGGAGTTTAACGTAATCTTTTTCAATTTTATGTAATTACTCTTTTGTTATTCAATAAATAATCATTCTAATTTTATGTAATATTGTCTCTCATTATGCTTAATGTTTGTTTTTAGTCTGATCAATCAATTGCATGATTTTACATTTTTAATTGTAATTAGAAAATTCAATTGAATTGTTAACTGAAGAGAGACTATCAATAATTTTTATGCCTAAGACTAGGATAAAAATTATTAGTCATTGTTAAACTCTAATTTTAATGTTGGACACTTGGGTATGTGAATCAAGAAATTAGTGGCAAAGTCAAGGGACTTGGATTTTTTCGCTTAAGGAATTAAGGTTAGAATAATTTTGTAGTTTGTGATAATAATAACTTAATTGAATACAATTGTATAATTTCATGAAAAGACAAATTAATGAAGTTAAATTTCAACAATCCCATTCCATACTTGACAAACTCATTTTTCTTTTTTGTAATTTACTCTTTTGTATTAATTACATTCCAATTCTTATACACACTTTCACAGTCTACTTATTTCTTGTAAATACCTAAGTAATCAACATATCCATGTGGAGATAATATTTTATTTACTCTTTATTACTTGTAGGATTTAGTACACTTGTCAATATTGCAACAAGTTTTTTGGCATCATTATCAGGGATTTGTTCTAATATTTAGGCATTTTACAATTTGAGTGGAGTTTAAATTTTTTTTAACTTTTGCATTTTTATTCTTTTATTTTTGTTTATTGATCTATGCTAATAGTTGCTCTAGTTGTCTATTAAACATATTTGAGAGACACTATTATTACTTGTAAAATTGATTTTGTCTCAGTCTTTTAGTTTCTGTTAATATCATGCTTGCTTGAAAATGATCAAGGTCTTGTTTCTTTCATAAACTTAGGGTCATTTAACTTACCATTAATACATGATTTCCCTTACACCCAATTTTGGGTCAAACAATGAAATTTCTTCTTTATATACGAACCTTTAACTTAAAAGAAAGACAATTATTGTCTGATTCTTAGAAATAGGAGAGTAACTTAAGAGATAAGATCTTGCATTAAGTTTGAGATGTTTAGTCACACACCTAAGAAAATAAAAGAAAAAGAATATCCTAAAGGAAAGTTAGAGTCATAGTTAGTATGATTGTTAAAAAGAAAAAGAAAAAAAATTGAGTGAACAACATCATCTTATTCCCTAATGTTCCAAAAAAAAAAAAAACTAACTAAAATATCAAAAAGAAAAAGAGACTAGGTGATGATGAATTGAAAATAATTGGTTGATTGATTCATGTCCTTAGGATAAAACAAGATACTTGTTATTTGAAGAATATTGATATTCTTAGTTGTTCTCATATTCTTAAATTATTTTAAATTCTTAAAAAATTAATATTTTTAAGAATACTGATATTATTTTTTATTAACTTTTAAAACTTAAAACAATGAAATAAATTGTAAATTTTTTAATGATGTTATAATTATGAAATATTAATAAAATTTATCGATAATTAATCTCTGAATAAATTTGGTTGAACAATTTTTAGTGAATTTTTTTCTCAAACACACTTATTCTATCTACAATTACTTAAACTAAATATTTATTAAAGGAAATTTGAGTCAAATTTAAGTCGAATCAACGTAATGTCGGTAATTTTAATTATTTTAAAAAATAATATAGTTTTATAACTGTATATTTTATAAAATAAGAGCACATTAATCTTTCGGTTTAAATATTTTATATTTGAAAATAATCATTTTAAATTTCAATATTTCATGATGTGTAATGGAGTGTGGGGACTAGTTGTGTGCGGATAGTGACACAACCACTTGGCCACTTGTGAATACAACAAGCGAAATCAGGGCATGAAAGAACGACAAGCTGAACATGAAAAAAGTGACAACAAGTACTAACAATAATCACGGGAGGGTACACATATCTGATACTGCAACAAATTAAACCGCGGACTCTGTTAGGCTGCGACTATAGATTAAAAAAAAAAAAAACGAACATTCGTGTTAAAGCTGCAATGAAAAAAATTACGTCATGAGAAGTTAGCTTTTCAAAAAAATTCATTGTGGGTCATAAACTCATCATAGTTTTAGGATTATCTATCCCTTTCGAATGTTGAAAATTCGCGAGCAAAGGGGGACAGTGGCCAACATTCCCCACTATGTCTAATCTTATTTTAACACGCTTCGTACCCTTTCTTTTTATGCTTCTACCAGTTAATTGATGAGTGAATGCGTGCAATACTATTAATATGCAGATTTTTATTTTTATTTTTATTTTTCCTTTTAGCGTCATTGGTTCCGTTGGCGTAATTAATGGAATCATTCGCCTCCTGCAGTATAGTATGGAGTGCTTAATAGTCTTAAGATTTTGGTACATGTAGTAGCACCTTCTTGTTGGGACCAAGAGATACGCAATTAATTGAATATTTAATATATACGTTTATTATGGCACATGTTGGTTGCTGATTGGATTGATGCAAAATCATCTGAGATCGATATGGGAAAATTTGATGGGTTCCGTTTTGTTATGAAGAATGTTTATCTTTTTTTTGGGCTTAGGCTGGTCTGCACTCTGTAGATGCACTGCCAATTTGCCACTCTCATCTTCATGAGGATGTTAGCTAACCAAAGTAGATATGATTAATTAATTAAGCTTGCATTTCTAATTATTCTTAAATGCACCATACCCACCAAGATATGAAATGTGGGCTGTACTGTAATCACAGACAAGTACAACCATACTCGCGTGGGGGTTGCAAGCAAACCAATACGCAAATCCAATCAATTTGTATTCTAGCCAGCTAGCCCTTTTATCACTCTTCTTACAAACTAACCTATTCTTCTAGCACAAATACTTGTCATAGCTCGCTGGGTGGAATGAGTAAAATGACAAAAAGAAAAAAAAGCTAATCATGTATTGTTTTCCCAGAGAGATAAAAGAAAGAATGTTTGCCTCTAATTTGATCCTAGTGCTCGATCTAGCTTATAAGAAGAAATTTTCTGATCAAAATTAATTTAATTTGGTAAACTTAATTAAATGACAGTTGATAAAAGCAAAGCTGTTTTTTTTTTTATATCCTTATACCACAATTACTTTTTTTAGCTGAAAGCCAAATTGGAAGTTTTCAATAAATAAAAACGGTTTAATTAAGGCCCTTAAATTAATTAATTAATAATCACGTAGAAGAACAACATAAATATGAAATCAAATGAATTGGTGACGATCTGGGAATTAACCTAGTACATAGGTAAATATCGTTTATGTTTAATTTATTTTATCTCTTCTAGGCCTTACCGTCTTGAGCGAGTCATAGAACAAATGGTGGCAACATGCATATATACACACTGTAACACACAGCACGGAGGATTAACATGCTTTTGTTGCTAATTAAAACAAAGGCACCACCACCAACGGCGGTTTGTGCGGCGGCTTCTCGACGGTGACAACGATAGTCTCCGGCCGCGAAGGTTGACAGGGGCAAGGCATGGCTATGAACTTAGGCACTTGATCTCCAGGCATCAGCACCGGCAAACTCTCACCTTTACTTTGCTTCACCTCCTGCACACAAGGAAAGACCACTATATAGTTATAATTTGTTGAAAATTATGAAAAAATGTGGACATAAGTAATTTTATAAGAATGTTGTGTAGAGAGATATAGATGGATGGGTACCATGGAGGGTTGGGATTGAGTGTGGGAAGGTGCAGGGTGAGGATGAGAGAGAGATTGGCGGAAGGAGCGTAACTTGTCCCAGTGGTAGCAGCAGGAGAAGATGCCGCTGAGGCTGAAGATGATGATTAAGAGAAGGGCAGTGCCCAAAGGGAAGCCGAGGGACGGTCGAGATGAGTCCATGCGAGGTGGAGAGAGATCTTGGCCGTCCATCATGCAGGATTGTTATTGTTGTTGATATTCCCAGTGGCTCTGGTATCATTGAAGAAGAAGCCAAAATTGAGAAGAAAATGGAAGAAAAATGGGAGTGTACTTGAAGGGGTGAGTGAGTGAGTGAATGAATGGAAAGGAGAGTGTGTGTTAGTGGGATATATAGATGGTATTGAGAGTGGAGAGTAAAGAGTGTGGTACGGAAGGAAGGTCGGTGGGCTCGTTTGGGTTTGGTGTGCTCGTCACTGACAGAAGCTGCTTTGCTTTCGCACCGAGGAGAGAATTTGGTGCATCTTTAGTATGAAATAAATATCTTTAATCAAATCAATATATATGGTATTCAAGTAACTTATTAAAAATATCTATCTTTCTTTATTTACTTTACTCATTTTTATGTATTATCTAAACAACCTTCTTTTTTTTTTTACACTATCTAACTAATTACAAATTATTATCAATATTATTTATAAGGTAGTTATTTTATAAGTGAAAACGCTTTCCGTACTTATCAATTTTAAACAACAATGTAAAATCTTTCTAGAATATCCTTGCAACCATCATTTATTTTTCTTTAATGTATTAATCTAGAAATGCAAAATCGGTGAACAGTGTGTTTACTGTGAGTTCTAAAACATTAGCAAGAATTGTTGATTCCATTATTATGATAGTATTATATTAATTTTTTTTTGCTGGAACTTTTTCTATATTAAAATCACAACATGATTTCAATATACTTTTTTATTTTTACCCTTTATAAGTAAATTAAATATAAAAAGCTATTATAAATATTTAAGAATTGCTAATTAAGACTGAGTTTCGAAAACAACAGTTGCACCTATCCATTTTCTATAGAGAAAGTAACAATCGAAGACGTTGTGTTGCTTGTCTATGTAATTAAATTAAAGTGAAAAAATCATATAAAGATCTTTCTCGTAAATATTATTTTTTATTTGTAAATGATGCTATTCAATATGGATGATGGACTTAAAAATCAATTTTTTTAATAAAATGCGGGCATTTGTAAACCAATCTCACAACTTTTCGTTACTTTACTCTCAAAAACTTCTTCTTTTAAAAAAAAAATCTCTCAAAAATTTCTCTCTTAACTGTCAAAAGTCATTTATTTTCTTACTCTTTCAAGTTTTGTATACAATTTTCTGTATAACAGTTGTAAGATAATTTTTTGAATTTTATAAATTTTTAAATTTAGTTATATATTTTTATTTATATGTTATTTTTTTTGTAAATTTGATTTTGAATAGACAATACAGTGTGAGTAGGTTCCCGATCTTAATTTTTTAATATCCTACTTTCATAGTGATCCACGTATTTTATGTTGATTGTAATAAACTTTAATTGATTTATATATATACATTTTTTAAAGCCAATGAGCCCAATAAAGTCAGAAGACCCATACTAGCTAGCAACCTATAATATTCTTCGCCCGTTTGGATTTTTATCGGTACAGCTTGGTCCGTTGATCAATTATCAAAGTAATAAATACTCTTTTATTTGCTTTTTTATATAAACTAAAATAGAAGTGCTGTTTGGTCTATTATACAATGATTAATTTAGGCTGTCTTATGTATTAATTTTTGTTTTACAAAAATATTTTAACTTATGGGGGATTTTTTTAAGTTTAATAAATAATAAATAGATTACATCAATATCTTAAGTTTATTTGAGTCTAATTTTATCTTATATGAAAAACATTTTAAAAATCTCATTTTAACACTTTACATAAATAATTAATAAAAATTAAAATAATAAATATATTAATGATGAAAGTGATTCAAAGAACTAAATTTAATAAAAATATTTTATTTGCAAAATAAAATTATATCTTGTTAACATTAAATATATTTTTGACAAGTATATCATTTTGAGATGAATTTAAAGCTATTAATTACACTATCCTCTTATTCTCATTCCTTGAGCTGTATGATACTAATGTACATAAATTAAAAATTAATAAAAATAAAATATTGTTATATTTAGATTAAAATATTTTTATTTAATACTTTCATATTTGGTATTTTCACTCTTAGTAGTGGGTATTATATAAAGATATAATTGAAAAAAATATTAATTAAACTTTGAAATTCCAAAACAATCATTATTTTGAAACAATAGTAGGTTAAAACAACTAAAGTTGTGAGATGGAAGGAATAATTATTTTCCTTTATGCTAGTAAATTTCTTACTTTATTTTTTAAATTATTTTAAAGGTTATTGTGTAAAAAGTAAGAAATGTAATAATTTTTTATTATAATAAACTTCTATTGTTTTATGTCATTATTATCACGAGATATTCATTAATAACTTGTGCTTTTATCAAAAGGTTAAATGATTATTTCAATTGACATCAAGTGGTATCTACAATATCATGTTAACATGACATGCCTTTAATGTTTTTTACATTTTAAAAATAAATATTATTTATCTACCATAATATAAATGTGAAGGATAGAAAATAATTATTTTAAATTTTGAATGATGAAAATAAAAAATAAATATTTTACAATGAACAAAATTAAAATTTACTCACTTTACATAAATAAAAAATATTGATGTCAATTTTTTTAGGAATGAAAAATAAAGAATATTTTTTACCACTACTAAAATCAAAATTTACTCATTTTTTTTAAAAATTAAACATATATTTGAGTTTTTGAGAATTTTAAATAAAATAAAAATGATAAATAACCTTAATTATAAAAATTGAAAAGTTAAATTCATAAAAAATTTACAAAAATAAAATAAAATTATACAATGTCTATAATAAAATGACTAAAAATGCAATAAGTGTGTTAAAAATACAGTTCTTAATGTAATTATATATGAGAAATGTTAATAAAATATTTTTTAAGATATTTTTTTTAATACGTTCTTTATTATTAATTAAAACTATACTAATATGATTTTTTATTTTTTTTAGTTGGTATATATATATATTTACTTGATCAATCATCCATTAAGATGTATTCAAATGTCAACTTTTAACTCTTCATGTTTTTATACTTGAAATTAGAGTCATATAACGTCATGATCTGCAGTTGCTTGGTCAACTGAGCAACCGAAGGTCATAACTTTCGATTGTTTGATCAATAAATATATGTTTACTTAGTCAGTCATTCAGGAAGATATATCCAAGTGCTAACTTCTAGCCTTTTTGTGTTTCTACACTTGAGGTTGGAAGGTTATGTACCGTCACAATCTTTGATTGTTCAAATAACCAAAACGTGTTTACTCGCTCGATCACCAAGTGTTCAAAGGTATTTGGCAATTACCTAAACCCACTTAGTGTAATAAAATAACCACTAAGAGATTATCACCTTCAAGAAAATCAAAATCATTAAAAAGATAATGCCAACAATATCAGTTTAACAAAAAGATAAAATATTTATATATAACTTACAACATGAGATAAAAGGGAGTCAAGTGACACCCACACTCTTAAATGTTTTGACTAGATTTTCTATACTTAGCAATTCTTAGACTAAATCTCTAGTTGGAACAAAAACTTTTTCAAAATTATAAAATTAAAAGTGATATTCATTAAATAAAAAGTAATGCTTATAAAATTTTATAATTTTTAATAAATTTTAATTAATAATAGATAGTGTGCTTGAAGTATATTAAAGAATGTGTTAATCTTTCATGTTTTGTGTTGACTGTGAGTGAAATATAGGAAAGAATATATAGGAAGGAAATACTTATAAAAGAGAGAAATAGAGTAAAAAAAATATTATTTAGATAGATAAAAATAAGAAGGAAAAAATAGAAAAAAAATTTCTCAAGTTATTTGGATAAATGGAAAAAATATAAAAAAATAAATAAATTATATGAAAAATGTTTTTACTAATTTAAAAATATGTAACTTTTCAATCTGTTATTATTTTCTTGACATATATAATTATTTATTATTTATTGAAAAATATGTTTAAAAAATTAACTAGTTTCTAACAAATAAAAATAAAGATAAGTAATTTCCCTCTCATTTCATACCAATTTGGAAGGAAGGGCGAAGTGTTTTCTAGTAGAAATGTTCATCAAGTGATCCAATCCAGTACAAAACCACAACAACCAACTGAACAAACAAAAAAATTGAAAACCCACAATTTTGTTTTAATTGGATTGATTTTCAAATCCTATGTTAAAAATCAATCGAACCCAAATAAAGACAATCTTCCTTGTCTATTAACCATTATTAGAAAATTAGTTGCATGATCGTGTATTTAAGAACTTATATAAATTAATAATTTATTATCTATTGTGCATTTATTTTTTAAGAGATCATAAAAATACTTTTAACTTGCAATATAAGTGTAAATTTTGAATTGTGTTACAAGTTCCATATGAGGTGTGATATGTGATACTTAGTTAATCTATGTATTTTACTAATTATTTTAAGATCCGTACACTCTTTTTTAAAAATTAAAAATTAATCTAATCTAAACCAAGATAAATTAGTTGGAAATTGATTTTAAAATCACACCGATTAGATGCTAAAAATGAATCCAATCTACAATCACCTTTATTTTCTTATAAATTCCAAGAAAATAATTTATGTTTTCTTTCAAATAAATAGTAAAAATTTGATATTTTTTATCTTATTATTCTTATTTTATTTTCTTTAATTCTATCTATATACAACAAGTAAAAAAAGAAAGAAAATGAATAGGAAACTGATGCGTTAAATATATATATATATACAAACAAGTTGACAATGTTAGCTATAGTAATATAGTATTTTTGGATAAATTTTTTCATCTTATAAGAGAAAAAAATAAAATAAAATTTTACATAAAATTAAAATTAAATATAATAATTAAAAATAAGTTATTAAAAAAAGTTAATGTGAGAATTTTTATAAATTAATTTACATGTAATTATAAAAATATTTATTTTGTTTTTTTTTCTATAAAAATTTATGGAAAATTTTATACAAACATGCCGCTAGTATCCAATGGATTGACATTTTTTTATGCAAATGGATGGACATGTTTAGCAGTCGCAGTCGACAGTAATATGGAAACAGTCATCATCTTAGGTATGGCGTGTGAAGTTCAAATACTGTGGCTGCTTTCGAAATCCATAATCTATTTTTTGACTTTAGAACACTTCACTTATAGCAGTCTTTAATTTAAAAGATTACTCACAAACTTCTAGCCGCCTTTAATTTAATAGAATGAGAAGATTACTCAGAAACTTTACTTATTATTCTTATGATAATCATAATCACATGGTATATTTGTTATCATATAGTACATACTTTATAAAACTAGTGTGGACTTCATTAAGCCGTTAAATATGTAATTCCAATTATTCTACGTACATGGCATCCATGTACCATCAGATAATTAAACCCATGGCAACTTTTTATCTGTTGTTGAATGCAATGCAAAACTATGTTGCCATCACCAATATGTTGGTGGAGAAGATATTTATTTGTTTCATTTAATCTCCCTCTTCTTTCCATTCATACGGCTCAATTTTAAGATGTGCACTTAATTTTTTTCTGTCCTAAAAAAAATGTCAGTGGTGTATGAGAGTGTAAGAGGAACAAATGTCAATCATACAATTAAACTAAATGGTTAAAATTAAAGTATATATGCTCAACAGATTTTGTTACTTGATTAGGTATTGAAAATCGAAATATTTGCATGTGTTCCACTGTTATAAGACCTTCTCTTGAGACTTTTACCCACAACCCATTAAAGAAACATGATTCCAACAGGGTCACTCATTTAACATGCTACGTGCCTACGTTCATCCTAAACATAAGAGTTAAAACCAACTTCTCTCACCTTTTCAGAGAACATGTCCTCTCTTTTTCTCTCTCTATATTCATCCATGAATATTCCAAAGAGAGAGAGAAATCGCCTACCCCAACTTGCCATCACAATCAATCCCTACCTAAAAAATATAAACACATGGTTGAATTCAGTAGGTAACAAAACCAGTTGGATTGAAATTTAAAAGACAGGCACTGAAATATTCGTCCTTCTGGTTATCCAATAAAATCCATAGAATCATTGAAAGAGAAAAACAATTCTCTCTAATTAATTGGTATTCACTCTGATATCTCAAGAATAACTTTGTGCACAGACATGGCCTTCCCCTTGCTATGGAAGCATGCTAGAAGTATATAAATGACTCAAATTAAAATAGTATTTTTGTTGAACCATAACATAAAATATCGATTACACAAATATAAATGTTTTCTTTTGACGCGTTTGTTTGGCTCTTAATGTCAATTAGTCTTATCCACAACTAAGAATTAGCTGGAGCAAGTGGAGGCTAGCTTGCTTTCAAAGCAGGGAAACAACAATATATCATCAATGATCTCTAACACTAAGCAAAAAGTGGGTTCCTATGTGGATTCCCTGAAACGCTCTGAAACTGATTCGCCGTTTCTATTTTATATTCATAATAATTGGCTTCTGGACCATTGTGAGCACAAACTGAAATAGAGGACACTTTATGTACAACTTTTTGGATTCACATGGACGTATAATTTGGGGATTAGATGAGCATCTATTAGATATTTTTGCTTTGTCTTGCAATGTGTGCGCAAATGATGCTTTTTTTGTGGAATCTTTACTATTTATCCTGCGTTAATTGGGACCATTTCAATTCAGTGCCATTATCCATTATGCATTATTAATCCGTAGAACCAAAGCAGTATATGATGCTTCCACTTCCTTAATCTTTAACTGAAACATGTACAAGCACTTATGAACATCCACCTATTGTATGCTATTAATTTATTATGTTCATTGTACTTTATGTAAATTGTGCCTTTCATGGTTCAATTGTGTTTATACCTTTGAGTAGGTAACAACTGAAATCAAATTACGTATGATATAAATATGATATATACATTACAGACTCCTTTATTTATTTGTTTATTCTGAGTGCTATCCACTGATTTGATCAGATTTAAATTTATAGATGAGTTGTGTGTTGTTTAGTATGAACGTCAGACATACTAAAAGCACGAATAGCCAACGTGGAAAGTGTCATTTTTTAAAATAAATATTGATTAAAAATTAGAACAATATGAAACGAGATTTGACGAAAATCACTTATTTGTGTCTATTATACAAAACCCAATTCGTAAAATGTAGCATTATTTTTTATAGATTAGGAAATTGATGTATTTACGCTTTTCACCTAATTAATATTATGATTAAATATCTGGTCAATAGTGCGAATTTATAAACTTATCTTTCACTACATGCATCGGTGTAAATTTTGTGCATTTTATGAGGAAAAGGACTGTATACTTTTTTGGTGACTCAGGGTTTCTCTGAATCAAGAGTTATGAACTAATTTCCTTGATGTACAGAAACTTGTTTAAGAAAAAATTCATCATTCTTAATAGATGGTATTTTATACACACAAGATTAATCAGAATTTACACCAAAAAAAATTAACCTGAATTATTTTTCTTTCTTTTCAGATAATTAATATAAATATAGAAAACTATATCATTTCCTAAATTTGAATATTCAATTAATGATAATTTCTCTTGATATTGTGTAAACAAATACTTATAGTAATTTATAAATTACGAGTGTAAAATAAAATAATTGAGAAATTGTTAAATAAAAGAAATTTGGCAAGTGGTAAATTATCCTTATAATATAAATTTAAGTCAACGTTTTTACGGTGAAATGATGTTGTTCTCTCTAAGGTGTGAAATAATATTTACCATTTTAACCCAAATTGTATGTATTTTGAATCTACAATATTGGATAAACTTAAAATTACAAGTATTGAATGAGATTAATATCAAGAATAAAAACATTAGCATACTCTCCGCAATAGTAGTTCCACTTTGGTTAAAAGTAAAGTTACTTTTTTATTACACAATAATAGGATATTATTACCTATACATCTTATGTCAAGAAATCTAACTCATTTTTAATTTTTATACACTATTTTTTTTATCTTTTAAAATTTTTGTATACAAAATAATAAATATAATGATCTTTCTTGATTCTAATTAAATAGTTGTATAATTGTATTTTATTTTTTTTCTCCACAATAAATGCATATGTAAAAGTAAGAGGTATAATTAAAAAAAAATAATTAATGTTATATTAAACTTTGAAAATTTTAGATAAATATTTTTTTTTCAAAAATTTAATAATTAAAAAGAAATAAAGAAAGTATATCACTAACATCACTATAACAAGCAAGCATTTCATATGTGTCATCACTCTATTGAAATTATTATTAACTCTTCTCGTAGATATTATTTTTGTTTATTTTTATCTATTTTTAAAGATTTTTACATAAAAATTAATAAATGTAATAAATTTTCTTAATTTTAATAAAATAATTGTATAGTTTTATTTTGTCTCCTTTTATCTCTACTCCACAATAAATGTATGTGTAAAAGTAAAAGATATAATTGAAAAGAGTATAATTAATGTTATTTTAAAATTTGAAAATGATAAATAAAATAAAAATTAATTTTAAAAAAAAAATCAATAATTAAAAAGAAATGAAAAGAGTATATCACTAATGTCACTATAACAAATAAGCATTTCATATATATTGTCACTCTAATAAAATTACTACTAACTTTAAATGCTAAAATACATTTTATAAGTATTCATCCATTTCACACAATTATTAAACCTTATTAAAATGTCCGTTAAACTTAAAAAATCTTAAATATTGATTCATTAGAATTGTTTCATAATATATATCTACAAAGGACTTATTTAACAACCAATAGTTTATACCTTAAATACATCAACAATCTATCTCATAGATACCAATAACGTCTATCTAGATCAAATCAAATATTAAGACATATTCTACCTAACTATTTATATTTCTCATTTGATAATACATGTCTCTAAAACTTTTATATTATATGAAATTATTTTCACTTTTTTCTTAATTTATTTACTTAATGGTTAACTTTTTAATCAATATTAGACATAAAGTTATATTTACAAATCACTAATAAAATAAAGTTTTATAAGTCAAACAAATTTTTTGAGATTTTTAAAACTTGAAGTTTCAAAATATTTGCAACTTTTAATTTTATGTTTTATTAGCAGTAAGCTAATTTTGTTGTCGGTTAATTTTTTTTATTTTTATATGTTTTCTTTTTCCTTTATTTAAACTACCCGTGAAATATATCGAATACTTGCTCGTTTTTGTAATTCATAAAACTAAGCCAAGTTCAAACGCAAGCAACTTGAATTCTCATCAGTTTAAAAAGATACAATATCCAAAGACTTTTTTTAGAGATATAAATACCTAAATATTTAAAGGTTAAAATTGGTGTTAGTTTACCCCTATATATATAATATATTAAACTCTAATTTAGAATGTTAAAAGCGATTTAAATTTTAGTTTATTTTATCTTAAAAAAATACATGTTATTCTCGATTGTCTCCTTTTAAAATTTAAATTATACAGTGCACAGAATACCTGTCACCACAAAAATTAATAAGATATTGGAGACTTTTGAAAGAACATGTAAAGAACTTTCTTAACTTTATAAAAATAAATTATCACTTTATAAATTATTTTCAATTTATTTTTACAAATTTTCAATATATAATAAAATTTATGATAAACTTACATTTAATACTAAGTAACGAGGGATATTAGTAATATTTCTTTAACATGTTTCTATTAACACACTTGATTTTATTGATAAAAATTTATTAAAAATTATAAAATATAAAAAAATTATTAATTTATAATAAATTTTAATTAATAAGATGAAGTGTGTTAAAAAAATGTGTCACAAAGTGTGTTTTTAGTCTTTCTCGTAATTAATTACTTTATGAATTTTTTATAAGAAAAAAATTATTTTTACACAAATTAAATAAATTGGTTAATTATTAAATCTTATTAATCTCATAATATTTTTTTAAATTGTTCTTATTATTTAAAAGATTTTTAAAAATTTGTTTAAAAATGGAAAAGTAAAAAAATATTAAAAAT